>VZUA01022095.1:5285-17067 GCA_013401035.1 Horornis vulcanius | reverse complement strand
ATGTAATTTTAATTTGCTGCTCAGAAAGGCATTCTGAGTCATTCCAACTACTGAGTCAAGCCTGTCTGGTCTTCAGAATTTGTATCAAATGTAAATTAATTTGATGATTCTCCCTGTTGATAGCCTAATTAATACTTTCATATGTTCTTCGATTTCTTACTGCTTCTGACTATCACTAGATTTCTCAGGGGCCTTAGTAGCAGGGTGCTGCTGCAGCTTCTGCTTGAAAAGGTTGTTGGGATAATTCCAGGGGAAAGGTATTGACGATTTCCCCATCAGTGAGGCTTTGAATTGAAATGAAAAGCTAGTGTTGACACTGAATGTTGTGCTGCCTTGAGAGAAAGCCCTAAAATCTTTTTGGACTGTTCTCCAAGTAGCAGTTGCTTTGTGGAAGAGGCTACTTGGAGCTTTCCACATTGTGAAAATACTAACCAGCAGTTAAAAAGAAAAGTAATATCTTTTAAGTGTCATTTGAGATCTGTTAGCTGCATTGTGTAATGTCATCTTGCTGTACTGTGGGAGGGTATGTGCTGTCCTCTCTTATCTCATGGGTGTAGTGCAAAGGGGAAGGATTAATGCATGAACACTACAAATACCACTGAGTTTAAAAATGGACAAACAACCCCATCTGTACACCTTTGAATATATGTACTTAAAATAATTATCAGTACTGTAAAACTGCGATTAATCTGATTTTGCGGGATGGATGTGGGGTTTTTTTAAGCACTTGAAAAGTAATCAAGGGCATCTGTAACTGCATTTTCCTGCTGGTTCGTGCTTGTTTTTCTTATGGGTTGTTTTGGTTTGCTTTTCCAAAGAATTAATTAGCCATTTGTAAGATAAATGAACTACTTGTTTAAGATCCACTTCATAGTAAAGTAAAGACTTTGTGTCAGTAAAGACTTTGTTAGTTACTTTTGCAGTTCCTGGGGCATTGCTAGGTGAAAAATGTAGTTCAATGAAAGAAGAGTCCAGAAGATGTGAAGATTTAAAGGACTTATAATTCACTAAAGACTTCCAATAGTAAAAAATAATTAAATAAATATGTGACAGGGTTGGGTTTTTTTTTCCAAAGATTGAAGATTTTTTGCTTTTTACTTAAAACACTCTTGCTGTCTTTTTAGGTAGGACCCAAGCAGGCATTTGCATTAGGAAATAGCAAGTGTTTGGAGTGTCTAACACACTTGGGTGCAGCTTAAAAGGAAGAGGGATGAAATTGCTTGGACATTCTTCTGTTCCAGCATTAAAAAATGTCTCAGTCTAGTTCTTTTAGTTCAAAATGATATCTTGAAACAGCAACAGTCATTAGTGCGTTTTGATATTAGGTTGCAGCATGTGGTGGCATTTTGAGGAAGAAAATCTGGTTTTGTACTGATTATGCATTTAAATGTGCTGATACAAAGCTGTCTCAAGTGAGATAACAATGTAAACATGGATACCTGTCACAGCTACTTATGTGTCTTTTAAAGTTCAAGCACATCATTCAGAACTGATACTGCCTTACGGGAAGGATGCAAATTGTGTGAAAAATGTAAGCTGAAGATGAAACACAATTCTGCTGGTTAAATTTTCTAGAAGGATCTTTGCTGTACTGCTCTTAAAACTGATGGCTAGTTTAGCTTGGTGTGGCTTTTTTGCCTTTACTGTAGATTTTTCAGAGATAATTTTTCCAAAGTGAAGCTATATCTCTCAGAAGCTAAAAGTTTCTCTTTTTTAGAATGGATCAGATTGTCCTAGATTACTTCTTAAAAAAGAACTCAATTCCTCTAAGATCTTTCAGTTTCAGAAGTAACTTTGGGATGTAAATATGTTGGCTTGACTTTTTCTCATGTTCAGGAGGAAAAGCTTAGGAAAACAAGCAGGTATTTTTTCAGTGTGGTCTCCCTGGTGATTTTGCCTCCTTTGCTTCAATAAAGGGATGAATATAGAATTGCCTTTCTTATTTTTCTGAAACTTACTCTATTAAAGCTAAAGTTGTGATCTAGACAAATAGCAGAACCGAATTTAGTTGTTCAGCTGGCTTTGAAAGTGCCTGCTGTTTTTGACAGTATTTTCTAATTGGAGAAAATTAGGAGATCTCCTCATTTCCATACATTGACACATGGTGGTTAACAGTGTTTCATCGTTGTATCAGAGGTAGTTGGTAGCCCAAGAAGGCACATTAAATCCAGGAACACAGTGCAGGTTGATAGCTTTTTTGTTTTAAAAACATTTTTTAACTTAATCTAGCTCAATGTATTACTTCCAGTTCAATGTTTTACATCCATTTGTATCAGCTTAACACATTTGATTCTGAAATTACTTTTGAGGCTTCCCATTTCTGTCTCAAATGTATAAATACATTTCATGGCACCCTGAGGCAGTGAAGCTTTTATTGCATTAGCAACCTAAAACAGAAGAGATGCACTTAAGTTCTTATTGCAAAGGCCCAAATTTAGAAGAATTATGTTATAGAAGATTTTAATGAGAGTGGGAAAATAAACTAATTCTATTGTGTACTAAGTTTTTGTAATACTTGGAATTTAAGTGTTAAACATCTCACTAGGTGGGTAAAGCTTCTAACTTCATTTTGGATATGCTGTTGGAGTTGTAGAATAACAAGACCTTTTGTTCAGGTACTTTGTCTGAAATGTTAGAGATACTGAGAGGTACGAAGTATGTGATAACTATCCTCTATTTTTTGCCTTTGAGGCTGGAGGAAGTAAGCCAGAAATGAGGCAAAGCAGCCATTGGTTTTTTTTTTTTTAATTCACTTAGGATGAATGGCTCTACTTTTATCCAAAAGTATGTTATAGGCATGGAAGTGTGTAAGGTGACTTGAGCAGTTATTTTACCAGTCATGCCCTAATAACTAAAATGTCATGTTTATCAGTTTACAGTTCTGGCTAAAGGATTGATCCAGACAAAGTTGCAGATTTTTGTAATGTTTTATTCATTCATGATTGTAACTTGTATTTCAGCTTCTGGAGCCAGTTTGCCATCAGCTCTTTGAGTTCTATCGCAGTGGTGAGGAACAACTGCTACGGTTTACGCTGCAGTTTCTGCCAGAATTGATGTGGTGCTATCTTGCTGTCTCAGCCAGCAGAGATTTGCAGAGCAGTGGATGCATAGAGGCTCTTCTCCTAGGAGTTTATAACTTGGTTTGTATTTCAACATTTTGTTTTAGAATTGAAATGAAGTGATTATTTCAGTCTCAGCTCTTCAAATTGGTGTCTGTCAGAAATCTACAACATGAACTTTCATTTTTGATCAGTATTTTCTCTGCTCTTTCTGTGGTTCCTGAATTTTTTGCTACTTATTTCTTGTTGTGATTAAACTCACATTCTGCTTGAGAACTTTTCGAGGCACTGCTTTTGAAATTGTTGCCTGTATTTTCTGGAGTATTTTGACTATCTGGACTAAAACCACGAAAAAAACCAACTTTAATACTTGACTGCTGAACAGCTTGTTTAGCTTTGAGAAATTAAAGGTGTCCATTTTGAAATAACCTTGACATTTTAAAAATACTTTGTATGAAAATATCCTGTTTGTTGCTGAATCTATGCTTTAAAGAGCAGAATTAATTAGCAACCCTTAAAAGCACCATATTTTAGTCTTTTTATGGCTATTCTAAAATAATGTCTGTTGGGACTCTTGTCTGTGTAGTTCTGGTTGTTTTAGGAAGGCTTTTTGTGAAGTGAAATAATGATGAACTTCAAGTCTCTTCATTCTGAAAATCTGGAGAAGGCAGCTGCTCTCCTCCTAGAAATAATCACAGGTGTCTTCACCAAGCAAATGAAAATGTCCTTTTCACCCAGAAGTCTAATTTAAAAGACCTGAGCCCTTATGTTCCACTCCCCTTGAGGCAGAGTACAGGCTTCTTGCTTTTTCTGTATGCTTAGTAGTATCTGACAAGATCATCATTCCTGAAAAGCAATTGGTCTTATCTTACACCTTAAGGCAATTCATTCCTCTATATCCATGATGAATTAATTTAAAGTGGTTCATGGATGTGGTTGTAATCACTTGTTTTTCTCCTAGAAGAGATTACATTTACAGTTAAGCTTGAAACCAGTCTGGTAACATCCTCTCTTAGCTGTGAACAGTTTCTTTCTCAATTAGTAACTTGGCTTTCCATCTCCAGCTGCCTGGGGTCATAAAAATTTCACAGCAAGCTTCTCTAGGAAGTTGTAGATCAGCATGACTTTCAGGAACATTTTTCCCCTATTCTGCTTTAAGACATAAGGAATGCTTATGGTAAAACAGTGCCATGGTACTCAAGTTGATTTCTTCCCTGCTGTTGGTGTTGCATAAAATTTATAACTGAAGCAGTCAAGATGGTATTATTCTTTAGTATACAGGTTGAAAAAGGTAGTAGGTCACCTGTTTAGATACTTACTTTCTCTTTCACCAACTACTTTATGTTTTCAAAACCTAGAGGAAATATGAAGCCTAATATAAATAGTAATTCCTATGTAAATATGTACAGTGGACTTGTGGAAACCTAACATGTTCAGTAGGAGTCCTGCAGTTTCTTACTGAAGGAAGATGAAAAATATTGCTCAGAATAATTTAAATTGGCTACGTTGTGAGGGATGTGGAATTATTGTGGCTGAACCTTGAGATCATGAACTGCTTTGTTCTACCTTCAGCTTAGGGACCTACAGTGGTAGTGCATGCAATTGAAATTTTTTGCTTTCCTAGCTGTAGTAATACAGGTTTTTTTAAATACACTTCAGATCATGAAATGTACTCCTGAAACTTAATTACAAATCTGATTATAATGTAGAATAGAAATATTAATATTTTTAGAATTTAGAAGTTTGGATATAGCCATTTTCTTTCCCTTTCTCCTATGTATTGAGGAACATGTTTTCCATATTGATGCAGGAGCAATATTAAAAATTAAAGTATCAGTGGTTTATGTGGAGAGTGGAGGAGCTGTGCAGCTTTTCAGAAGGAGCAGCTCTGTGTGCCCTTTTGATCCTTTTCAGTCTTCCTTTACCACTTCATATTTTATTTTAAGACAGGAGTTTTAATAATTACTATGTGAAGTTAGACCTTCACCCTTCCAACGCATGGGTGTTAGGAGACACTGAAACTTCTCTTTAATCATTATTTCTGGGTATATGAAATCAGCTGCTGAAATCTGGAGAAGAGGAAAGTAAAATCTAGTATGTGGTGTTTGTTTTGGTCAAGTCTGCTTTGGATCTTTAAAAGTTTTTTATTTGAAATACTCCAGTGCTCTTCTGTGGTGCAAAATCACATCTTGTTTTGCCTTACCCATTAGTCTTCTGTTAACTTCCAGAAGCAAGAAGTCTGCCAGCTACTGCTGTGGTGGTATCTCTCAGGAAAGTAGCTTCTCTAAAGCTTTGCATCTGTGCTTCTTTTAATTCCATAGAGAGAGTTATCTGACTTGGGCTTTTGCAAATGCTGTGGTCTGCTACTGTCAAACCATATGAGCTTGCAGTCATTCCAGAGCTGTATATATTTCCAAAACTAATTACTTGTAGAGCGATTACTTGATGGTTATTACATTATTACATTTAGTAATTTTCAGAACAGAATTATTGATCATTAACCTTCACAATTAGCAAATAGTGTACAATTAAAAAAAAGATAATGCTGTTTTAAACATGATTTTTCCTGTTAGTGGTTTTAAGGTGGATTATATATGCAAATGGATGTGCCCTTGGCTAAGTTATTTGAAGAGTTTTCATAAACAAACAAAATGTGCTGTGATAGAAAGCAAATAGAGAGATAATATCTAGCTTGCAGCTTGGATTGTTATAGTATCCCCCTGTCAGTCCCTATAATAAATAGTATTTAGCATTTTAGGATGTCTCTTTTCTGTAGCACAGTGTAACCATGGATATCTTCTGTCTTTTTCAGGAGATAGTTGACAAGGAGGGACATAGCAAAGTGCTGAGTTTCACAATTCCGTCTTTGTCCAAACCTTCAATCTATCATGAGGTCAGTGCCACCTATAAAGTGAAGTTCCCAACTGAGAAGGACATTATGCTTTGGGGGCCTGTTTGTTAAGAACAGAAGTGAAAAGTAGTTTTAATATGTTGTATGATGACATAGGAACATACTTCTGAGATTTCTGCGTACTGCTGACTGGTCTCTGAGGCCTTTTCAAGGTGGAATAGTCATTATTCTATGATACCCATACAGCAACTGTGTCTTTTCTTCTTTTCTGAAGCTATATACCTTAGCCATATACCTTACCAGTGTAAAATGAACAGATAAATGTAATCAGTCAGACAACATTAAGCCTGTTGAAAATTTATATATTGTCCTGGTTTAGGGCAGATTTGGGAGGAAACCTCCGAAGGGGGTTCCTCTGAAAAGCAAACCCGATCAGCCCCTCCCCCCAGCTAGTCTGGGAAAAAACTTCCTTAGAGAAAAGTGGAAAAAACTATTTATTTAACAGACAAAATACCTATAAACATGAGAGTGGATATTATGAAAATATAAAATGAACAATGAAACAACAAAACCTCTCGCCACTCCGAAGGGAGATGGCAAACTGAGACAGTCCTTGCCGTGGGTGCAGCTCAGCTCACTCAGTCTCTGGTCAATCCCAGTCCCTCCGGAGGTCCAGGCCCGGTGGGCCGCAGGTGCGAGCCCTTGGTGCTCCTCTGGGTTTTTCAGTCCAGAGTAGATTTTGAACAGTCCCAAGAAGAGAAGGAAAAAACAATCCAGGGAACTTTCTGCCTCAGCTAGCTAAAAACTAACTAAAAGCAAAAAGATCTCTGCCCCACCGCTGTCCGTGCCTCCGACGAACAGAAGTCCGGAGAAGAGAAGAATGTGTGGGAGTCAGGCTGTTCCTCAAAACAAACTCCGCGCTTCTTCTCTCCCTGGTTCACTCTTAATCTTAAAGGTACAGAACTCAATATACAGCACAAAGAGAGTGGACGATTGGGGATACAAGCAACATAAAATCACCCTAGGACATATATAAATATGATGATGCATATTGTTGTCTATTTTCACTTGCATTATAGCAGGATTTGAGGTGGATGTGCTCTGAATGACCTTTTTTTTTTTTCTTTAGCCTTCCAGCATTGGCTCCATGGCTCTCACTGAAGGAGCTTTGTCACAGCACGGTTTGTCCAGGGTTGTGTACAGTGGACCTCATCCTCAGAGGGAGATGCTGACAGCCCAGAACAGGTGAAATCATATCATAGGATTTTGCTTGAGAGCCCATAATGGAACTGAGCTTCTAATTTTTAGTGTAGTTGCAGACTGAAGGAGGATAGGTGTATTTTGTGTTTTGTCATGTGCTTTTGTGTTTCTGAACACATGTAAATGTAGATGCAGAAAGATCAGCAGGGCATGTTACTACATGTAGAGGAAAAGCTTACTCAGTTGCCAGTTGTATTGAAACACAATGCCAGATCTGTTCAAATAACTCTTAAAAATGTCCCTGTAAATTTTGTTTCTTTTAAAAAACAAAGTTGGTAATGGAGTTCCAATGTTTTTTTCAAATCCCAGGTTTGAAGTGCTGACTTTCCTTCTGCTCTGTTACAATGCTGCCTTAAGCTACATGCCTGCAATGTCTCTTCAATCATTGTGTCAAATATGTTCAAGGTAATTTCTGTAATTACTCTTAAAAGTAATTTTAAATAAAAGTACATTTCCAGCTTGAAAAGCAGTCAGTTTGGACTTTTTTTATAAAAACAAGCTTTGAGTTCTCCAATGCTGCTTTTAAACTTGACTTCTTCTCATGGGTCAAGTCTCATAGGTTTACAGCTGCCTTATTTGCTTTTAAAGTATCTCTTACATAACTTTGGGTTGAGATCTCAAAATGGGGAACAATACCTGGTTTATATGCAAGTTAAGCTTCTCCTTTAAGAGGAGAAGTCAAAGGGAATTGTTTGTTTTGAATAACAGTTGTAGTTATGTTAACTAAAGAAAACCAGAAGTGTCTTTTAGAAGTGTTAGTTAATGTATTTTGCATTGCAGGTTTGCTAAATAAATTCAGATGCTGTGCAGGTTGAAACATTCTTGTAATCATAGTAGGTGTTGAAACTAGAAATGCATCCATTTTTATGGATACATTGAGCATTTCCAAAATTAGCTGTTGCTTAAAAAACCCAAAATAACAATGCCAACACACCCCTCCTGACCTCAAAAGAAAAAACCCCCTTCCTCAGCTTTAATTACAGTGTCTGTTTTCTGACCAGTATCTTTTTTCAAAGAGACACGAGTAGTAAACGTGTTTGTCTCTGGATTTTCAAAAGTGGACTGTATGTTAAGGGAAAAATTAGAATGCTCTCCTTAACTCAGGAAACCCAAAAGACTGAGAAGTCAACTGCAGCAACTTTTTTCTAGGATAGTTCCTAGGCTTCTCTCACAACTAAAGCATGATAATGAATGCCTGTAAGATTTCCTTCTCCTCAAAGGAGGCAAGAGACTTTGGAGCACTTGGCAATATTTACAAGAGTAATTAAAAAATCTTTCTTACATAAACTGCACTAAAATATGAGGTAAAAAATCCTTAGAAAGCTAATGATTGTGGAAAGGAGACTGATGTTTCTTATTCTGCTTGATTAGGTTTTGATTGTATTTGGAATAAATGATTTTTAAAGCATCAAAAAAAACCCCAAACAAGATAACAGTAGATGCAAGCAAGACTTTCTACATCAAAACGTTGAATGTTTGGATACTGAATTATTTAATGCTGTACAATTTAACTTCTTTCATTGTTCTTCATTCCTGACTGGCTTTGTCATTCATGTTTCTCTGCTTACTGAAAACCTTACTGTTACAGCATTTTAGAATAGACAGCATGTTAGAATATGGGGAATATGTGTCAGAGGCCCTGAATATCTTTCAGTATCCTGTTTGGATGTAGTGGAATCTATATTCTGCTATTTGGATATATAGAACAACTCCTTTAATTGGTTTAAGCAATGTGGAATTTAGGGGGTTTTCTCTAAGATCTACAATGAATGTATTATCTCTATTAAGTCTAAATCGATTTTTATCACTTTTTAAAATTACACATATGGATTGTAAATGTGAAAATTACAGCACAAAATATTTTGTCTTGATCTCAAGTTGCAAATCCAGATTTTTTTGCATTTGGGCAGTTACTGAGGCTCTCTTCATAACAATGTTATCTTACTTGGATGTCATTCTTGGATTTTTAGAAGTAACTCAGGGCTTCTAAAAACTGATCAGTACTGGTGAGGTATTGAAAGTATATAAACCACAAAGATGGTTCCACATTATTTACTAATGACAAATGTATGATTTCTCTAGAATTTGTGTCTGTGGATATCCTCGCCAACAAGTGAGAAAGTACAAGGGAGTCAACAGTAGAATCCCAGTTTCATCTGAATTTATGGTGCAAATGCTAACAGGGATCTATTATGCCTTGTAAGTGTGGTTTTTTCTTCTCCTAAAATGCAAACAAAATAGAGAAATGCCAGCCTAATTTGTATACTTGTTCAGACATGCCACCTTGGAGGCATTTTTTTTCTTGGAGGCAGATGTTGTATGCAGCAATAAGGTCCTTGGGAAGAGATAGTTCTCCAGAAAGTTGGACAAAGTTTCCTCTGTAATACTGGGGAAAGATGGCTGGAGCAGCACTTGATAGGTATAACTGCTGATGGGAAGAAAATGCTGTAAAAAGCCTTTTCCAGCCATTGTCTGCTGTCCACATTTTTGCATGGTTAGTTTTGACATCAGTCTAGTTAAGGAAAAGAGGTTTTATTTTTTCTCTGAAATGCTGATGTCATCTATCCTTTGATAGTAATGCTAATGTGTGAAGCTTACTTAGTAACTGGAAACAATTGGAGACTAGTAATACAGGAATACTCAAAAGGGGGAGTAATATTAAAACATCCTGTTTGTATTTGAGGGTGTTTCACAACTAGCTGATCAACAGCTAATGATAGAATTTTTAAACTGCTTAGGGTGGCTAATGAAAATAAAACTTTGTCTGCATAGATGCTACTTCATAGTTCTCTAATTAACAGGCTTACTGCTAAAAACTACAAGTAGTTCCAGTCCTCTAAACTGAACTCTCAAGGAGCACCAGAGCTGTGAAGGCTATGTGACCAAGAAGGTTCATCTGTTGACATAGATGCTTATTATTAAATATAATTTTACCTTTGCAGTTATAATGGCGAATGGGATCTGGCTCGTAAAGCCATGGATGACGTTTTGTATAGAGCACAGCTTGAACTGTATCCAGAACCTCTGCTGGTAGGTATTTCATTTCAACAGTTTGTTGAGTAGAATTTTTAGCCTGGGAAATCCTTGCTGTGAGCATGTATGATATGAGATGGTACCAGCAGCCTAAATCTGTGTGTGTGCTTATGCAAACAGCTCGATTGCACACACTACATGGGGCTTTTCACTGTACTTAGTCCTGGTGTCATGTTTCCTTGTGACAAAGCTGTTTTCAGTGGAACACTTCTAAGTCTTCAGAGCTAAGATAATAGTGCAGCAGAACTCTGAAGGTATAGCCACATCTTGAAACAGGAAACTTTAAGAAAGTGGCAAGTATAAGTTCTGAGAGCTAATTGCAGCCAGCATTTTTTAAAGACCACACAAAAGGGTGGTGTGCTTTTTGACCATGATTTGGAATTTTACACAGTATTCTTCTTGAAATAGGAAGAACCCCGACAGAATTCTTCTAAAATTTGGACCTTTGTGATAAGAACTTAATCTCTTCTGTTCTAGGTTGCTAATGCAATAAAAGCTTCACTGCCTCAGGGTGCCATGAAATCTAGTAAAGAAGGTACAAGATGCATTCAGGTTGAAATTACACCTACTTCATCCAGAATATCAAGAAATGCTGTGACTAGCATGTCTATAAGAGGGCATAGATGGAAAAGGCATGGTAAGAAACATGTTTTGCAATTAATTCTTAGCTTTATCCATGTTTTTAAAATAATAATGAGAATTTTTATTATTTCACATATTCATTGCTTATAGGCAAGCAGCAATTTGGAGATTTCAATTTTCTTGACTGGTGAATGGGAATTTCTACACAATTCAGAATGAAGTATATTCTTTATTTCCTTAACCATGTTTAAAATAAAATGCAGCACACAAACCCTTTTTATTAAAGGGAGGTGTGCACAATTACTGCCCCCTTAGAAAATTATGATCCTGCTTTCTTCTGAAAACTATAACAATATTTATTGTTAAATAAGCTTTGCCACAGAACCTCATCTCTTTCAAAGTACTTGAATAAAAATTGGAATTAAGGAGAGGGGGTGCTTTGGTGGTGTGGTTTAAGCCCACACAACCAGTAAGCCCCATACAGCTGCTTATGTGCTCCCGATAATGGGATGGGGAAGAGAACTGGAAAAGTAAAAGTGAGAAATCTTGTTGAATTAAAGCTAGTTAATGAGATAAAGCAAAAGGTGTGCACACAAGCAAAGCAAAACAGGGAATTCATTCACCACTTCCCATGGGCAGGCCGGAGTTCAGCCATGCCCAGGAAAACAGAGCTCCATCATGCCTAACAGTTACTTGGGAGGACAAACATCAAATATTCTCCCTCTTCCTTCTTCTTCCCCCAGCTTTGTACACTGAGTATGATGTTACATGCTCTGGGATATCCCTTGGATCATCTGGGGGCAGCTGTCCCAGCTGTTTCCCCTCCCAGCTTTTGTGTACCTCCAGCCTGCGCACTTGGTGGGGTGGGGTGAGGAGCAGAAAAGGCCTTGGATCTGTGCAAGCACTGCTTGGCAGTAACAAAAATACCCCTGTATCAAAAAAATAAGCAACAGCATTTCCACCCCAAATCCAAAACACAGCCCCATACCAGCTACTG
>VZUA01022087.1:17379-36579 GCA_013401035.1 Horornis vulcanius | reverse complement strand
TCTGTTTATCCAAGCAATATGGAGCCAGGAGTCCAGGATGCACTGGCTATCCACCTGTTTTCTCTGTTAACTTCTCTGTCCACTCAGCAGGGCCAAGCCCATCCCTGCAGGCTGGGACAGGGCAAAGGAAGGCTTCCTCCTTCTCTTAGCTGTCCTGCGAGGTGAGATGAGGACATATCCCCTCTGGTTAGAGAGAAAAGTGACCAAGCACAGCCAGAGCAACTGGAGACTAAGCAAATCATGCCATCTTGTGAGTGAAGGGAGGAACCCCAGCCAAAACCAAGAGGTTCCCTGCTCAAGGCAGCTCATGATGAGTGCAAAATACACAACAGAGCAAACTTGNAGATGAGGACATATCCCCTCTGGTTAGAGAGAAAAGTGACCAAGCACAGCCAGAGCAACTGGAGACTAAGCAAATCATGCCATCTTGTGAGTGAAGGGAGGAACCCCAGCCAAAACCAAGAGGTTTCCTGCTCAAGGCAGCTCATGATGAGTGCAAAATACACAACAGAGCAAACTTGTTTGGCCTTGTCTGGACCATGAGCTTGATAGCTCCTGCCCTGCTTTGCCTCTTCACCCAAGCCCCTCCTCAGGGTGTCTTTCTTGCCTCTCTGCTAAAGAACTGAGCACCCACTCAGGCAGTGTGCCTGAGCTGATCACCCACCCTCTCCTTGTGCCTTGTTACCCGTGATGGGCCATGGGCTCTGCTCTCAGCTCTCCTGGCTCAGCAGCTTTAAGTTTCAGAAAGACAAAGGTTTTACAGCTCTTCTCAGAGATCCCAACCTCTGTCTTGATAATGACTAGGTGGATGATGGAGGGGACTACTGAGCTTGTCAATTCAGCTGGTACTGAAAAGGCGCAGCCTGGAAGGAGCTGCTTTCCTCTCCGGGATGCCTTTCAAAGTGGTGCTGAATGGCATTTGCTTTGGCTAATGGGGTAGGCCTGGTCAGTGCTTTCAGTATCCTTGCTTTAATTTTTCTGGTTTGCTACTGTCAGACAGAGAAGGAGTGTTTGCAGATGTCAGGGGAAATGAATGTTAGGTTCCCTTTCTGGGGAAAACTTCATCATCATCAACACTGACAACCATAAAAGTGCAGCAGAAGCAGCAGTTTAGGAATGAAACAATCAAGAAGTTAGAGCTTCAAGTGGCAGCTCTGTGTGTGGAGAAAAATATCTCGAGCATTTATACATTTTATTTATATCTTAGGATTGGTGTTTCTGGAGCATTTCAGAGTTGACATTGAGGGCCCACAGTAGAGTGCAAGCATTTGCAAAGGATGTATATACCCCAGGATAATAAAGCAACTGATTCGGCAGTCTCCAGCCATCAACCAGCCTTCCCAGAGAAGCTGAACGGAAAACAACCTTGCCTTCAGCCAGTCTCACTCATCAAACATCTCAGTACACTTTGTGTTTCCAAAAGATGTAATGAGAAATTTCACCACCTGCCAGCCTGTCACTGGGATGTTTAGCAAGGCTGGTGAAAAAACATAAACAGAGTTGTGTTAATAGGAAAAGGGAAGTGTCATAACCATATTCACTGCACACAGAAGAGGCTGCTACCTCCTCTAGTGCTTGCACTTACACCTAATTTTAAAGCTGTGGTAGCTAGCCTATTCCTAGGCCTTTCTGACAAAGCTTTGGCTAATGCTGTGTCATGACCAGGTAGAGATGGAGATAACTTCTTGCAGTTTTCACAAGAAGATGGTTTGCCTAAACTTCCTCTCAAAGGAGTTGGAATGGCACAATTTAAAAATTACTTGCTGCATGCTAATGATGGATTAACTGCTGGAGTCACAAAGATGCCAAATTGCTGCTTCATTTTCTGAGAGATGGGCCCTGCTGGTCTGTGACCCAAGTGCAGTGTAGCAGGAGGGAGAGATGAGACAGAGTTATGACAGATCACAGATGGCTTATGGTCCATGGACTCTGTGGTTGCGTGGGAGAGGTGACAGACAAGAGCCAGTCTGTGCCCAGGCAGGGAGGATGGAAAGCTCTGCTCCATTGCACAGCAGCCCCTGGTGTTTGGTGTGGATGTGCAGCCTCCCACACGTGTACAGACTCGTTCAGACAGCCCCAGGTCTGGCTGTAGCAGTGTAGCAGCAGCTGGATTAGCTGATAATGCTAAGGACCAGTTCCAGGTGCCTTGTCTTCCTTGTTCCACTCAGCCTTTTGGCTGACTCACTTGTGCTTGAGTACTTTACTTTCTGCACTGGGATACACCTAGAACTGCCTTCCTAAAGCTCACAGGATTATATATTCAAGTAGTCAATATTTAAGAAAGCTGTTGCTGAGCTTCATTGGAGTTGTGGCATCAAAGATGTACCTGGACTGCCTTTTAAAGGCAGTTATCTGAAAAAGTCACCCAAACTTCCAGTTCAACAGTGATGTTATGAATATCCTGGGAAGAACCTATCTTTAAAACCAAACAAAACAGCTGTTCTAAAATGGAAAATAGATAGGTCAAGCACTTCAGACCCTTTACCATTGCTAAGGGTTTTAAATGGCTTCTCATTGCCTTGGTAGCTCTTAATAGGCAACCAGGTTTCTTCCTACAAATTGTGCTATTTTTTGTCTGTGGTCACCATTTCAGGACAGAAACTTTTATTCGGTATAAAATGGAGCTTTGGTTATGAGGCAGATAACAGATCTGTCTCTGGTATAGACAGATCCCAGAGAGGAATCCCTGTGGGGTGGTGGTGGGAGGCTCATTGAAGGCTGTGGCATCAGCCTTGCTTGGTCTGTCAGTGCAGGTGGGTGTAGCAGCCAAGAGAGTCACTCACAAGGGCTTTTTGCTGAGGTGAAAGCCTGAGCAAGACTGGCAATGTTAAGCAGAAAGGTCAAAGTACAAGGATGAGCATTCTGTAGCTACTGTGAAGGCATTTATCCATTTAGCACTTTGTGCACAGTTTATTTTAGTTTCCTTGTGCAGAGCTAGTTAACAAACTACCTTCCTTTACACATACACTGCACTGTAATCAAATTTAGGTAAGTGAATGCTTGGAACTTTCAGGGAACTGAGACATTTAGAGGGCTATCACCCCTAGTTGTTTTTCTTGAGGTTATTTTCTGTCTTATGCTGCATATTGAATTCTTCAGAGCCCACCTTGCTGGCACTTCTAGAACACTTGTCTTGGGGCTTTCCTACCTCTCTGTGCAATGAAGAAAATATCCATCAACTAGAGCAAGATAAAAGCAGTCCTGAGGTGCCTGTGGCCATCTCCACTGATGTCTTGTTCCTTTTTTGGTTCTCTGTATTTCCTATCCTGCCTCTTACAGTTTTTCTTCCCCCATATTTTCTCATTTCTCATGTCTCATGTTTCTAAAAAAAGATCACCAGTGGAGTGCCCTGTGATTACACCTGCAGCCCCTTCAGCCATTAAAATCTCTAATGGCCCTGTTACCACAGAAGAAAATTCCCACATTTTATTTCTCACAGGAGAGCCTCATGGGTTTCTGCTTGTCCAGGAAGAAACTCTCACTCCTCAAACTCGTTTATTCAGACAAGGCATGTGAAGGGTTTGACAAGGCCCAAGATCTTGTTGGTATTTTAGAACTTAAGTCCACCCAGATACAGATGGAAGGAATAGGCTTGGGTCAGAGAAATGGGGGATAGGATACCTCTGTTTTTAAGTATCCAAACTGCTTCAGATAAATCTTTGACTGCTGGAAGGGGGTGTCTGGATCTGTCCCACCAGGACACCCTGCCAGGTTGTCTTCTTGGAAACTGGTGAATCACACAAAAGCTGTTTATTTTGCCTTTTCATTACTGGCTCAGTAAAAGAGAACTCTAAGCTTCATAAAAGCTTTGCCTCATCATCCTCTCTCTTTCTTTATAGTCATGGAAACAAGGAGGTGTTCTCCTGCTGGGGGATCCAGCTGGCGGTGGATTGGTTTCGAGAGAGGGGGCACACTTACATCAAGGTTTTTGTCCCACTCTGGAGAAAGGAGCACCCTCGACAAGACAGCCCCATTGCAGGTAGGTCACCATCCATTTGGCAACCATTAGGTGCAGTCTGGAGACAGAGGGGGTGTCAAGAACCCAGTACAGTTTTTTTCCCTGTAAAAACAAGCACAGTGCAAGTTGTGTATCAGGCTTCCCTCACTTAAATGAGTCATTAATTCATTGCCCCATTCAGTGCTCCTGGCCAGCAGCTAAAACTGCTTAGGAGGCTTTGTCACACTGCTTTAAACCTTCTGCTTAACAAGCACAAGGTGCTGCCAAGCTGAGTTAAAGAAGGAGTTTGTCAGCTTGCAATGACTCTGGGAAGCTTTAGAGGCGTGCCAGGAGACAGTGATGCTCATTACTGCATGACTATTATCTGTCAGCCTGCTACCCAACACAGAGGGTGAATGGGCTGCCCTTCCAGGAGAAGAAAATGCATCAGCAGAAGTCTGTGGAGGGGAATGAGACTCAGTTTGTCTGGAAATAGATCAGTGAGGTTTTGTGCCAGCAGCTTGGTGTCTGCAGATGAGGTGGATCTGCCTTCCCACAGAGAAGGAATGGCAAGAGGTCAGAGTGTCCTCAACAGCAGCAAAAGAAGTTTATTTATGGATTTTATCACACACATTTAATCTCCAGGTAAAACTTACATCGGGCTGGTTATGAGCCTTCTGGCATCCAGCAGGGTAAAAAGGGCACTGCAGGGATTCAGTATCAGAGTCTGGTGTAGAATTCAAGGCATTCTTTTACAGATAAGACTTAAAAGTCAAAAAAGGGTGTCTCAAGATTTACAAGTTGATGTTTTTGTAAAAGGTCTAATTTTCAAGTTGCCAAATAACCACCAGATATCACTGCATCTGAAAATTGCATCATGAGTTTCCTAAGGTGCTGAAATATCTTTAGAGCCCTGTAGGTTTCTAGTAGACAATTGAGACCTGGTCATTATTAATTAATTAGTTTCTCTTTTATTTTTTGCGTCCCTCATCTATTTTTGCCAATCCCCCCACCAGACCAGCACATTCTTGAGGAGCTGGAAAAGCAATCTGTCCTCATCTACACACCCTCTCGGAAGGTGAAAGGCAAGAGGGTGGTTTGCTACGATGATCGCTACATAGTGAAAGTTGCTTATGAGAAGGACGGAGTCATTGTTTCCAATGACCACTACCGGGACCTCCAAAATGAAAACCCCGAGTGGAAATGGTTCATTGAGCAGAGACTACTCATGTACTCTTTTGTCAGTAACAGGTAAGAGATGGATGGTGTTATAGAATCTAGAATTTAAACATTATGGGCCAAGTCAGCTCCAGCATCAGAATACTTCCCACCAGTAGCAGAACACATGAGCCTTTTTATGAAAGGAATTTACTGCAGCTTTTCTTATCTCATTTCTTGAGTTTCCTACTCCCTCAGCTTTGGTCTTAAAACCTCCCATGTCACTTTTCTATGAACGCTTCTCCTTGAATGGCAGCATTAGTGACCGGCTTTGCTTCTTTCCAATCCAATTTGTGATGTTAAACCAAAGGTTGGTGTCTTTTAATTTCTATTTCCTGTAAGAAGCAGAATTAAATCCATGAGAGGAGGCTGGCTGGCAGTATTTTTAATTCCCCTACATGGCAAAATAGGACTTTTCCCTGTGTTTCTGCAATCATAGCTTGCTAGAAGAGACAAGAATCTGGTCTCTCTGGCCCTTCACCATCCCTGCCCAGACAAAGGTTTCACTCAGGCACTTGCACCACGCCTGTGAGGCTGAGCTGTGGGCTCCTCAGTCTGTTCACACTAACCTCTCCTCTCTCCTGAGTTTCCTAATAGCTGAGGTGTCCAGGGGAAGTGCACTGAGACATCCAGTGTGCACAGGCATGCGCTTACATCCGTGACTTTTTCACTTTTCCAGGTTTATGCCTCCCGATGATCCTTTAGGCCGGCACGGACCCACCTTAAGTAACTTCCTCAGCAAAAAGCCAGTGCATCCTGAAAAGAAATGGCAGCCTTGCCCTTATGGTGGGTTTCTCCCCATGCTGTGAACTGCCCCTGCTCCCCAGCCACTGCCTCTGCTCTCCTGCTTCGTGTGGTAGGGACTCAGGCTGGGGTTGCTCAAAGGCATGATGCTTTTTCCCCTCCTGCCTCAGTGGCTCCCGCCCCAGCAAAGGCAGCAGATGTTTCTGGCCCCTCCGTCCTCGCCTGCACACAGCACCCACGGGCGCCGTGGCTGTGCTGGCCGTCCTGCCCGCACACACTTCTCACTTTGTGGGGTGGATTTTGCTCACAGCACTTGGGAATGGCCATCCAAACACTTTCCCTCTCTCCCCTCCCAACAGCCCCCTAGCACTGTGCGGGTTTCTCAGAGGTAAATCCCTATGCCATTTTTTAAAGCAACCTTTTGTAGCAGCAGGCCTCCTAGCCCACCCAGTGCAGGAACTGAAACGTGAATATCAGACACTTCCAAAATAGCAGAGACTTCCTTTCACTGCTGCTTCACCCTGCTATTAATATCAGCAATATTTAAATCTGGAATCAACAGTACTGAGTTTGAAAATAGTACTTCCCCTTTTTTCTGTGTTCATCACGCCCAGTGCTGGGGAGAAATGATGTGTGCATTAATTGATGTTGGTGCTAGTGACAACTTCATGTCTGATTTGTTTTTATCCTTTCAGGTAAAAAATGCACCTATGGCAATAAATGCAAATTTTACCATCCAGAGAGACACCATCAAGCTCAGCTTTCAGTTGCCGATGAGCTCAGGGCCAAAACAAAGGTCCCGCTGGCCCCGGGGAAAGAGGAGGAGAGGTGTCAGTGCTCAGCGCAGGCAGCCAGAGCAGAGCCTGCACCCCGCGATGCCTGCACAGAAACTCTGCGGGAAGCCAGAGGCCGCTCTGGGCCTTCCTGCTACCCAGGCAGGTCCCAGGGGAGCTCTTCAGAGCAGACATTCCGTGCTTGGGCCAGCAGTCCTGGCTCTGACCTGGGGCTGGACCAGCGCTTGCCACAGCCGGAGCCGCTCCTGGAGGAGATGTCAGCTGTGTCCATCGGTGGCGACACCTGCGGCTGCACCTGGTCCTTGTGCACCTCTCAGGGCAGGGGGGTCCTGGACAGCCCTCACCCCTGCGCTGGCCTCAGGCACGAACTGTTCTCACTTCATCACCCTCAGAGCTCGGACCACACCGGCTCGCCAAGGTGCCCTTTCCAGCCAGGAGTGCTCCCACCTGTGCAAGGCGGGATGTGCCCGGAGCACAGCTGGGCTCAGGAGCGCCGTGCTGTGCACGGAGCGGGTCACAGGAGCCGCTCCATCCCTCGTGGTGCTCAGCACAAACAGGCCCTGGAGACCCAGCACCCTGTTTTGCTGCAGTGCTCGGCTCTGTCCCCTGGCAGGCTTCCCCCGTACAGTGAGCAGCAGCTGCAGCAGCACCGCTCTTTCCCCAGCCAGCCCTCGGGGCAGCCCTTTCAGCTGGATTCCAGCAACGGAAGGGGCTTGTTTCAGAAAGCCCATGCTTACCCCGGTGCCTCTTACAGGGACTACTGGCCCATCCCAGCTGCAAGGCCACCCTCTGCCCAGCAAATAAACACACAGAGGGAGCTGTGCTCCCCTTATCCTTACAGTGTGATGAGCCAGGTCATGACTTTGTACCCCAGTATCCAGGATAAGGGGACTGGAGCACCTCCCCTATGAAGACAGGCTAGAGAAGTGGGGGCTGTTCAGCCTGGAGAAGAGAAGGCTGCATGGAGACCTTATATAAACATTCCAGTATCTGAAGGGAGCTTACAAGGAAACTGAAGAGGGACAGTTAATCAGGAGTTCTGGTGATAGGACACAGGAGGATGGCTTCAAACTAGGAGTGGTAGGTTTAGATTAGATTTTAGGATGAAATTCTTAATTGTGTGGGTGCTGAGACACTAGAACACGTTGCTCAGAAAAGTTGTGGACGCCCTATCCCTGGAAGTGTTTAAGGCCGGGTTCGGTGGGGCTCTGAGCAATCTGATCTAGAGAAAGGTGTCCCTGCCCACGGCAGCAGGAGTGTTGGAACTGGATAATCTTTTAGGTCCCTTCCAACTCAAACAATTCTGTGGTTCTGTGATGTTGCCTGCTGGACTTTAAAGCTTCAAAGACATAGAAACTTGTGAACCCTCCAGAGCAAATCATTCCCAATAAGCACAAGTCCTAGGGCAAGAAGAAGCTATTCTGAGGCTTAACAAAGTGGTTTTAGAGGGCAAGGATTACAGCTGCTCAAGGAATACCAGTATAAGTATCAAGGCTAAGGCTGTCATCCACAGCAGTGGGATTGCATTCCACCTCTCCTAGAAGAGAACAGGAGAGCTCAGGGTTACTGGGCTGTCAGCATTTGAACCTCACTGGTGACTGGATTCAGGATGGCACAGATTTGCAGTAACACCCTGAAACACTAGACGTTTTTAGAGTCCCAACCTATTGTTCAATTTCCGTAAGAGGACTGTGCTCCCAGTCAAGGGCTCTCCCGTGACCTGCCTGTCACTCCTTGCTCAGCCAGCACAGAGGATATTTGGCATGTTCCCCTAGCACAGGGCTGTGCTTGCTGCTAGCAGGCAGCTTTGGGTCCCTGTCATTAACTGATTCAAACCCAGCCTGCTGTCAGGGAGCTTTCAAAGCTGCATCTTGGGCTTCTAAAGCAATGCTGAGAGCAGACACAGCCGCCAGCAGCGGGGCTGGAGGTACAGGAGAGCACCTGAAGGAAGGCACAGGTACATTTCTCAGAGAAGGGACACACACAGTGTAAATCAAATCAGGGAAGTCATCCTCAATGTAAGTCCTGGTGTGGACTGAAGGCTTGGGGTTGGTGATTAAAAAAATCCAGAAGTCCAGATGATGCTAAAGAGAAAAAAAACCAAAAAACAACAAAAAACACCACCACCAACAACAAAAAACCAAAACCACCAAAACTTAAAAGTGTCTCCTGTATTGAACAAGAAATCTATTATTGACTTAATCCTTAATTACCAAATGTGGTTCCCATAATGCAATTATACAGGAAACTATGTTCTGTTAGGACATGTTTGATTTCAGTAAGCTGTAAAGCTGCTAATCTCTGCATTATTCCCCTGAATGCTTCAGGTTATGATTCAAAGAGTAAGGTTGATCCTGAAGGTTTTTGGCATTATACCAAAGTTTAAGTATGTCAGTATGACATGTTTTTAAAATGCTTTAACATATTATAAAAGGTTCATCTATAACACTTTGTTCTTAATAATGTTTTCTTAATTTTCTGGGTTTTACTTAGATGGTGGTAGGGTTTTTTTGTTGTTATTTTGTTTAGTTTTTGGTTTTGTTTGCTTTCTCCTCTTAGAACTGATGCTTCAACATTCAGGTGGGATTTTCAAGCTCTCTGACCCTGGAGTATCTCATTTCTCTGAAGTGCAGTGTTGTTAGTTCCAGGCAGGAATTAAACATGGTCCTCGATGAGATGTTGGAATTCTGTTGCTTTCACAAAGGTAGCAGTAATCTACCCTTAGTTACATTATCACACAATGCATTTTTTTGAAAGCAATGATAGTTTCACCAATTTCCTTTGGAAACCACTACCAGCTCTTTTCTTCTTCTTCTTTTTTTTTTTTTTTGTGATGATGCTTGAAGAATCTGCAGAAAATAAGTATACTGTATCTGCTCAATTTCTTATGCCCCTGTGGTTGACTCCAAGAAACAGCAATTTGGATTTTGGAGATATGACTCCACAGAACACGACAGGTTTTTTTCCATATGTCCTATGGATTGTCAGAATGGCTTATAAATTTATCCACTACATAGTACAAAAGGGTTAGAAGTTGTCTTACAGCAAAACTATGGAAAAAATTCTCTGTGATATGCTTTGAAAAATACTGGAGACAAAGTGTGATGCCGAGTGGAAAAATACCTTCCACCCACTCAAACAAAGCAAGTCCCAAATGGCAGCATTCAGAAAACACACACACAGCAATGGAGCAAGATGTAACTGTACATGTCAACATTCATTTTCATGTCTGGCAGGCACATTACATATTTCAATACACAAAGCATTGAAAAATCCATAGGAAAATTGGCACACTGCCTTTATGTGGTGCCCTTGGCTTGCTGGAGACATACAAAAACTTTTTTCCTTTGAGGATGCACAGGAATTTGGTGGTTGTTCAAAACCCCGTTGATGTTTAATAATTTTTTTTTCACTTCACTTCTGTTATATTTACTGAGGAATCTTTTTGTAAAATACATAGAATGCGTGCTCTGCTGAGAAAGTGTCTGAGAAAATAAATCAGACTTTGGTGCTAAACAGAACTTGATTTCTCTTGGCCCTTGTGCTCACCAGAGGGTTTTTTCTCATGGGGGCTTTGTTGGAAGGGCAGCTCAGCAGCAGCGCTGTGTCACTGCCTGAGAGGAGCTCTGCTGCTGGCCAGGAGCCCACAGAAAGCAGGGACTGTTTCCCTGTTCCACCACAGCACAAGCACACAGGGCTCAGGAGCTCCTGCTGCAGGGCCTTTTGCACTTGCCAAAGCAGGGATTTCGATTTGCCTTTGTCAGCCCCTGGAGCAAGGGAAAGGGCTGTGAACAGAAAGGAGGCAGCAGCTCTTGGACAGAGGGGTAAGAGGTTGTTGCTATTTGGTATCTCTGCAGAGATGCATTTGAGGCCAGCTCTTGCTGCCAAGTTGCAAATGAACCTATAAATCTTAACAGGCTTAGAAAGCCCTTGATGTTCTTTGCTTTTTGGTTGTCAAGACTCTTGTAGAAGAAGCTGGAAGCACTGAGAGCAATCTTCCAGGAGATGGGCTGCTTTCCCAAGGGAGATTTACAGGGTTGCCAAGTTCATTTAAAGAAAGAAAGAAAAAAAAATTTAAAAATCCTCTTCCTTTCTCTACACTCAGCCTTTCCCAAAAAGGCAGAAAGCCAGAGACTCCCTCCCTTGCAAGGGGCGAGGGAAACTATACACAAATATTTCACTGAAAAGTCTTGGGTCATCCCTGCAACAGCTCCTCAGCACAGGAAGGGGGAAAGAGGGTGCTCTTTCCAGCCTGGGGACCTCACAGTACCTCCCTCCACCTCTTCTAAAATACAGAAATTCCTCCTTTGCAATGGATGACAAGCCTACTAATGGGATGAGCTGAGGTACCATTCTTATTAATGCCATAAAACACTCTATAAAGTAGATAAACTTGCTGGGTATCAAACAGTTGTATTTGGCAATTATTCTGAGAAGTTTTGATAATATTTTAACTCAGTTCCCACAAGAGCTGGCACGGTTCATAAGCAAACATTTGAACTAATCACAAAAACTAAATAGAACATGACTCCTCTCCACCTTAAAAAAAGTTGGCCTGCCAGGGAAGAACAAGGCCTGTACTTCACCAAGCGTGACAGACCTCTGCACTCACTCATGTATACACAAGACTGCTCTACAGATCGATCTCCTGGGCACTGGTGGGACTGGGATGCTTTGAACTCCTGAGAAGAGTTTAATATTACAGCACCATTAGCATTATTAAGAAGCTGCTATGACTTGAAATTGATAGCAAAGGGATTTTTTTATAGTATTTTAGCCACATCCCTTCTCCACCCCCAGCTGGGCTCACTGCCTTGAAGTCTTGCAGCAGGCTCAGAGGAGCTCTTTAGTGAGATGTGCTGACTTGGCCAATGCAACCCAAACAGACGTGCAAGTGGAGCAGAGCAGAGAGTGAACACAGCAATTTGTGGGGACAGCACACACATGGCAGGGAGCCAGAGAGTCAGGACAGAACATGCAGGGCTTTGAGGGTGGTCAGGAAATTGGATGATGTGCATGAATGGTGGCATCAGGATTGTTCACCCTAGCCACACTTCCAGCTCCTCCTCTTTCCCTGAGCCAAACTGTTTTTTTGTCTTCCCTTTCTTCTCCCATCCTTGTTGAGCTCAGGATTTCCACTGCACTTACAATTCCCTGGTTTGGGCATTGAAGGGAATTACTACCACTACTGGTTCCATACAGAAGACAAATGGGCATCTGCACACTTGATGGCAGGAGAAAAACCTAAACTAGGAGGAGGCAGCAAAATATGGATGGCATAAAAAATGCCACACTGGACAAACAAGTAGATTTTCTCAAGAAAAGAACAAAAAGAAATTAATGAATAGTAGAGGTTGAAGAAGCAAGTACTGAATGGAACATATGGTAAGATGAACCTTGGAAAGGAACTGCCATGCAAAGCAAGACTGGAAAAGGTGTCTGCCACCCATCTGCACACTTGCAAGACTGAGCAAAGCAAGGCCAGCTCTCCTGTGGCTCTCAGCTTGCCAAATTTAGAATCTGTAATTTAATATCTGCAGAGACTCCAAACAACTGAGAAAAGTGCTAAATAAGAAGCAGCATCAGCTGTAGTAACCAAATGAGCTACAACACTGAACACAAAGTCAAGACAAAGATAACTTCACTGTCTGGTGATTTTGCTTCCAGATTAGACTTCATTTTACTAAAGGAATTTAAGTTCTCCTGGCATGGTCAGGAGGAGAGCTGTGCAGAGACCAGAGCTGCCTACAAGGACTANTTGGACAGAGGGGTAAGAGGTTGTTGCTATTTGGTATCTCTGCAGAGATGCATTTGAGGCCAGCTCTTGCTGCCAAGTTGCAAATGAACCTATAAATCTTAACAGGCTTAGAAAGCCCTTGATGTTCTTTGCTTTTTGGTTGTCAAGACTCTTGTAGAAGAAGCTGGAAGCACTGAGAGCAATCTTCCAGGAGATGGGCTGCTTTCCCAAGGGAGATTTACAGGGTTGCCAAGTTCATTTAAAGAAAGAAAGAAAAAAAAATTTAAAAATCCTCTTCCTTTCTCTACACTCAGCCTTTCCCAAAAAGGCAGAAAGCCAGAGACTCCCTCCCTTGCAAGGGGCGAGGGAAACTATACACAAATATTTCACTGAAAAGTCTTGGGTCATCCCTGCAACAGCTCCTCAGCACAGGAAGGGGGAAAGAGGGTGCTCTTTCCAGCCTGGGGACCTCACAGTACCTCCCTCCACCTCTTCTAAAATACAGAAATTCCTCCTTTGCAATGGATGACAAGCCTACTAATGGGATGAGCTGAGGTACCATTCTTATTAATGCCATAAAACACTCTATAAAGTAGATAAACTTGCTGGGTATCAAACAGTTGTATTTGGCAATTATTCTGAGAAGTTTTGATAATATTTTAACTCAGTTCCCACAAGAGCTGGCACGGTTCATAAGCAAACATTTGAACTAATCACAAAAACTAAATAGAACATGACTCCTCTCCACCTTAAAAAAAGTTGGCCTGCCAGGGAAGAACAAGGCCTGTACTTCACCAAGCGTGACAGACCTCTGCACTCACTCATGTATACACAAGACTGCTCTACAGATCGATCTCCTGGGCACTGGTGGGACTGGGATGCTTTGAACTCCTGAGAAGAGTTTAATATTACAGCACCATTAGCATTATTAAGAAGCTGCTATGACTTGAAATTGATAGCAAAGGGATTTTTTTATAGTATTTTAGCCACATCCCTTCTCCACCCCCAGCTGGGCTCACTGCCTTGAAGTCTTGCAGCAGGCTCAGAGGAGCTCTTTAGTGAGATGTGCTGACTTGGCCAATGCAACCCAAACAGACGTGCAAGTGGAGCAGAGCAGAGAGTGAACACAGCAATTTGTGGGGACAGCACACACATGGCAGGGAGCCAGAGAGTCAGGACAGAACATGCAGGGCTTTGAGGGTGGTCAGGAAATTGGATGATGTGCATGAATGGTGGCATCAGGATTGTTCATCCTAGCCACACTTCCAGCTCCTCCTCTTTCCCTGAGCCAAACTGTTTTTTTGTCTTCCCTTTCTTCTCCCATCCTTGTTGAGCTCAGGATTTCCACTGCACTTACAATTCCCTGGTTTGGGCATTGAAGGGAATTACTACCACTACTGGTTCCATACAGAAGACAAATGGGCATCTGCACACTTGATGGCAGGAGAAAAACCTAAACTAGGAGGAGGCAGCAAAATATGGATGGCATAAAAAATGCCACACTGGACAAACAAGTAGATTTTCTCAAGAAAAGAACAAAAAGAAATTAATGAATAGTAGAGGTTGAAGAAGCAAGTACTGAATGGAACATATGGTAAGATGAACCTTGGAAAGGAACTGCCATGCAAAGCAAGACTGGAAAAGGTGTCTGCCACCCATCTGCACACTTGCAAGACTGAGCAAAGCAAGGCCAGCTCTCCTGTGGCTCTCAGCTTGCCAAATTTAGAATCTGTAATTTAATATCTGCAGAGACTCCAAACAACTGAGAAAAGTGCTAAATAAGAAGCAGCATCAGCTGTAGTAACCAAATGAGCTACAACACTGAACACAAAGTCAAGACAAAGATAACTTCACTGTCTGGTGATTTTGCTTCCAGATTAGACTTCATTTTACTAAAGGAATTTAAGTTCTCCTGGCATGGTCAGGAGGAGAGCTGTGCAGAGACCAGAGCTGCCTACAAGGACTAAAGAACAACCAAGGCTTGCCAAGGGGGGCATCAGGAGAAGCCTAGAGGAATCTGATGGCTTTTCCTAATTCAAATGGTAGATGGCAAAATGCACTTCATAAATAAAGCCACAGTCTCCACCTTACAGGGAAATCTAAACCCTAAGAAGTGCCATGATGCCCTGGCAAAGGCTGCAGTCCATCCCCCCACTGCTCTGAAAGTGGTGCTAAGGAAAATTTAGCAGGGAAGCAGGCTATGATTTGTTATTGCCAAAATATACACAGCCATTGGCAGACAATTATAAGTGTTACTCAAAACCATCATCAGAATGAGAAATACTGAGTTCTCCCCACAGGAGGTCCTGTTAGAAGAAGCTGAAGTGAATACAGAAGCTTGTAAAATTGTTATTTCCAGCAGGGAAACATTCTCGGAGAACTTCAGCATCTGTATATCCTTTTGTTCATAATGTGATGTATGACATGTGGTGGATTTGGAGCCCTGGCTTCACTTAAAGCAGCAGATGGAAGATCTTTAGATCTTTGGAGCATCTTACCTAGGTCATATTTAAGCCTTGCAGAAGGTGAAGGAAAGTGAATACCAGTTTAAACTGAAGTCAAATAAACAATATTATGGGAAAAAAAAAAATGGGCAGACAATCCAATTTTCTATATCAGCAGAAAAGTAGAAAAAATATTCACCAGTGGTTATTTCTGTTCATTTTCTATGATATTGATAAGCAACTGGGGATGGTATTTGGGAGGCACTGGTTTAGGTTAGCCTCTGCACTTTGCTCTTTGATGTTCTAATGCTTGAATTTGCCCACAGCCAAATGGAAGCCTCTAGGGAACATCCGCAATTGACATCCCTAAGACGTTCACCAATAATGTATTTTTAAAAAACGTGATGGGCAAGTCCACCACAAGGTGTCAATGTGGCAGCACTAGAAACAGGATTTGCCGCTCCGCGGCCGACTTTCACAAGCTCTCCGTGCCCCCGGGGAAGTCCTGGCAGCAGAAGCTGCACTCGGGAGCAGCAGAAGCGCCGGGACGCTGCGGCACAGGCTCCGCTCCGCTCGGCACGGAAGCTCCTCTCTCTCTCTGCCGCGGCCCCCGGCCCGAGAGGCTCCCGCAGGCTGAGAGGAAGCACCAACCTGTGGGTGAGGCTCGGTCACACCGGCTCAAACAATTCTGTTGCCTTCTGCGACCTGAAACGTGGCGCTGTGAGCCATTCCCACGCGTCTGGACCTCAGCCTGTGGTCTATGTCTATGCAGCTCTGCAAGGGTGCAGACAAGCCTTGGAGGCTGCAGCAGCATCAGGCTGTGGAGCCGAGAGGGACAAATGCAGAATAACACGTTTCAGAAAGGGGGCATTTTACAAAATCTACCCTTTATTCCATCTAATTTATTCTCCCCTCACCTGCAGTTCAAGCTGTGTCTGCCCTGCCATCGGCGGCTCGGGATTTATCTTGGCCGGGGCCCAGGTGCTGCTGCCAGGCTTTCCTTTCAGGGCAGCAGCCCTGGGAAAGTCACTCGGGGTTAAGTTTAGAGTTCCAGGTTGGCACATTCTTAAAGCAAGCCAAAAATAAGTGTGAATGGGGATCAATTTTATGAATTTGCTGAGCTGCCAATTATATTTTAAAGCTGAAATCTGAAACGAGGTTTGCCAGTGGATAAGTATCACAGCCAATCCTTAGGCAGAAATTAATTGAAAAAACACTCTGCAAGCCCATATAGCCTTGCCTTCCAAACGTTATCTCCCATGTCTTTCCAGCTGGACTTCGGACACTGGCAGTCAATCAGAATGCAGGGGATTTTAACTAATTAAGTTTATTGTCTTGTATGTGTCCATCAGCAGTTAGGCGGATATATAACAAATATTCCCAGCATGCAAATGTAAGGCAGCATTAAGTGGTGGTGGGGGGGAAGCTTTCTCCCAAAACAAACCAGCACAAGCTCCTACTGCATTCCTTTTACACCTTCTTTCCTTGCATTTTTGGGGAGCAGGGTCACCACAGCTGTAGAGTTGCCCAAAGCCAGGTAGTTGGGTTGTGCACCCACATCTCAACAGAACTGAAAATAAAATCCTCCACTGGCCAGGCGGAGGCTGCTTGTGCAACTCAGCACTTACAGCCTTGAGCTCACAGCTATCTGAAACCTGCCTGCAGCCTTCTCTCTAAGCTCCCTGCCAGAGGCACAAATAACCCTGTGGGCCCAGCTATCACATCACTAACTATGCAGCAGAACTGGCTTGAAGGCAGAATTTCCTGGTGGAGCCTGTATTTGTCCACAAGCCAGCAAATGATTCCCAATACTGTGCCAGACTCGACTTTATTTATTCAGGGCTGCTTGAAATGCTGCATTTGTGGTGCCCAGCTCATGGTTTTCAGGGCTCAATACAGTTTTGAATGCAGTTCATCCCATTTCAAGACAGATTTACCTCAGAGCCATTAGCACTGATATTACAAATTTACATATGCTTTCTAAACTCCACAATATGTAAACGAATCTGTGAAAAACAGAAGACATCCCCATCCTTCTTGAACAACTTCTAAAGCAAATCTCCCAGAGGACACAGACAACTTCATGATGTATAAAATGCATGTCTTATTTATAAAAATGTATTTCACATATTTTAATAATTTTACTATGTATATACATATTATGCAAAAACAGTATGTTACATTGTACTGACACTGAGCTGCAATCCAAAAGGACCCACAAAGTGACCCTCACCTCAAATGCTGTGTGCAGTTTTGGTCACCAAAATATAAAAAATAGATCCTATTAGAAAGCATCCAAAGAGGGGCCACGGGGATGCTGAAGGATCTGAGAGGAAGCTGTGTGAGGAGCAGCTAAGGTCATTTGGTCTGTTCAGCCTGGAGGAGACTGAGGGGAGAGACTTTGCTGTAATCTTAAGCATCCTCACGAGGCAAAGTGGAGGGGCAGGCACTGATCTCTTCACCCTCGAGACCAGGGACAGGACCTGAGAAAACAGCATGAAGCTGCGTCAGGGGAGGCTTAGATTAGATATCAGGAAAAAGTTTTTCCACCCAGAGTGTTTGGGCACTGGAAGGGAAGTAGTCACAGCACCAAGACGGACAGAATTCAAGAAGTGTTCGGACAATGCTCTTAGGCACATGGTGTGTCCTGTGCAAGGCCAGGAGTTGGACCCGATGATTCTGATGTATCCCTTCCAACTCAGCATATTTATGATTCTAAACACTGAGGTTTTTGCTGGAGCATCCCCGGGGTGCTACCATGGCCCAGCCTGGAAATGCTGCTCTGCAGTACATGGCCTCTGAAGCACAGGGTAACCTGCCCTGAAAGCAAAGGTTCCCCCAGGCTGGCCTTGACATGATTTGGAAGGAAGCAAGAAGCACCAGCTTTGCTCCTGCCTGCCTAGGGACCAAACACTCTTTATTGGCTTAAGAGTACAATAAAACCTTTCCAGCTCAGGGGTGACTCAGCAGCTCATGTGCATTACATCAAGCCCTGCACCATCAAACACACTAGCAGGGAAGTCAAGAGAGAATGAGGAAACACTTGGTTTGGGAGCTACCCGTGGCCATAACGTGGTATAACCTCTCACAGCACTGCAGCAGGCTTATCTCCTGACTGGAAAGGGCTATAAAAGGGCAGGCAAAGCAAATTCCATTGACCCAGATACTGAAGGCTTGTGAAAAAACATCTGGAAAAGGTCAGCAAGCATGCTGGCTCACGTTACTGCTAAAGGATATGCAGAGAGAGCTAGCTAACTGTGCCTGTGTCCTGACAGCTGGCAGGCACCTCTCAAACCACCAGAGGAAAACCAACCAGAGGCAACCCACAGAACCTGCAGGTATGGAGCAGCTTTTGTAGCTAAACACAACAGGAGGGCTTGGGGCAGGGCAAATCTCACAGAAAGCAGGCCCTGTCAAACATGAGTGACAGCTGATGCTTCAGAGGATCACACAGGAGTTGCTAAGAGATTAATACTGACTGACAAAACAAGCCTCTGAGAAATCTAATTTATGTCACCTACCTCAAGCTCTCAGCCACAGTTTTTTCACTGGCGTGTTTTATTCATTGGTCTTTATAAGATTGGGTTTAAATGCTTTTACTCTTTAAGTGAAAATAAAAAACAATTAGGTCATGGCAGTAACAGCAGAAGCCAATTGTGATGTGAAATGAGCTGTGCTACTTTCCTGAGACTCATTTGGAGTCATAAAACCAAAACTCAGAAAAAAAAAAAAAAAATCAATCGCCACTTGCCAACGTCTTCCTTTTGGCTGCAGAAGTGAAAGCCCTTCCACACGTCAGGAAACAGCAGCTGTGACCAACAATGGGCAATGCCAAGATCAGCCATTCCCTGTCAGCCCTAGGGGTGCGCCATTCCAGTGCCAGAACACAGGATTCATAGTTCATTAACAGCTCCACAGAGAATGGGAGCATCCTGGAGTGTAGCCCTGTAAACCAGTAACAAGAACACCTCCAGCTGGGGGTGATGCAATCCCTGCTCTGAAGCATTACTAATGCATTTTGTCTCAGTCTCATGAGATGAATTTCACATGTGAAATGAAAAGATACTGAGCTGAACTCACCACACGGCAGCCCACCACCTTCTGGGCCAGTACTATGACTAATACAAGTGTTTCCAAATCCAAGAGAAAAGCATGGTTGCCATGGGGTGGCAGACTGGTTATCAAGTGAGATCTAGAAGCTGACTCATCTTGAACTCAAGCACTGTGTGCAATCAAGTATCAATAGGCTCAACCCTGCTATCAGAATACAGGGATTGGTCCAGGAAAAGAACAGGATGGAAAGACAGGATATTAAATGAAAGAGAA
>VZUA01022077.1:0-18714 GCA_013401035.1 Horornis vulcanius | reverse complement strand
TAAAGCCTTTCAGAACACAAGAAATCAAAAAATCACAAAATAGCTATACTGGTATGAATCTTAATTAATTTGCAGACTCTGATGTATAAAAATGATGGTCATCAATAAACAAGGTTTGACAATGAAGGTGTTCTAAAAAATCATTTCAGTCACAAAACTGTAACCAAGGGCAGTTTTGCAGTACTTCTGCTCACACTTTTGTGTGCATGAGGGAAATGTGCAGCATGGCCATCAGAGGAGTAGGAGAGTTTGCCTGTCTTGTGCAGGTGCAGAGCACAGTGTGTGCTGGAGGGAACCAGGACCAGCTGAAAAGCTCATTTTTTCAGGGATGTAATGTCCAGTAGCAACATGAATTATCTCACTGCTGCTGCCTTCAGCCTTGCTCCATTTGGTTAATGCTGTTTTGTGTATCCAACAGGGTGGTGCAGCCACTCTGGTCACTTGAGATGTGTCACTAGACTTGTATGGTTTGCTTCCTATACAACCAAGTTTTAATTTGAAAACCTTATTTTATATTGGATTATGTTTTGTAGTGCAACAGCTTGTTAGGAATATAGTTATTAGAAGGTCTTTTTTACAGAAGGTCTCTCATTGCAACTTTTGTTTCAAACCTACGATGTTATATTTTGTTTATATGCTTTTTCAAGTGCTGACATAGAAGGCACTGCATACTGGGAAGTGCTGGTGCGGATTTATGGGGTTTGGGGATTGTTTTTCAAGTACAAGTTTGATTTTAAGTACATTGTGATTAAACTATAGAAAGAAACCCAAACTTTAAAACAATTTGAGTGTATTTTAGTTTGCTTTTTGCATCTGAAAGCTGAGCTTATACTGTAAGAACTAAAATTAATCTGCCATCAAAATCATATTGTTTAAACATTTGACATATGCCAGAGAGGTGGAGAGGGGAAACAACAAACAAATAAAACATTTGTGCCAAGGAGCTGCATTTTAAATTAGCAAACAACATTGGTGTCTCATCGCAAATAAGAGAGCAGAATCTAATAAAGCATGCAGTATTTTCATTTTAATCTGTAAAATAAAAATGGGGAAACACTCAGCAAAGGTGGAAGTAGCCAAACAGAGAGGTTAAGAATTGCTTTGTCAGGAATGAAATAAATTTGATACAGGTTTAGTGGTCAGTTGTTAAATCCTGGATTAATAACTTAAGTGAAAGGTTGCAGTCTGGTTTCTCTAATGTAATGAAAGAGTGTACCTGACTATTGAAGATCTTGATCTTATTAGTAATTGTTCTTTTGAATTGAAATTTGTTTCTCTCCGGGCTTGGTAACATTTTTTATTGTACTTTAAATTGGTTCAAAAGGAAGATTGAAATCTAAGCAAATAGGCTAGTCCTTTCAAACCCCCTGGAAAAATTTGCTGCAAAGGCCTTTCTGCAGCTGACGTGATTTTTCTGTGTATTTCTGTTACTAAACAGTTCTTTATTTCTGTGACAGAAAAAAAAACCAAAACCTTTCCAGGTTTGGTTTCAGTTGCACGGGTCTGAATGAAGGATGGAGGCCCAAAATGCATGACTGCTGTGGACAGTGCCTGGACTGTAACCTGCTGCCTCCAGTTCCATTCCTGGGGCTCGCTGTGCCCTTCNTCTGCAATGGACATGTGAGCTAAGGAAGATCTGTTGTTGATAGGATCACAGGTTTGCTCTTGGTCACACTGGAAATAATTTCCTTACAAGAGCTAATTTGGGAAGGATAGAGCCTTGTTATGAAAAGGAAGGTAACATGAAAGGTTGAGCTTATTATCTAAGAAACCCCCCTGTAAATTAATTCTTGCTTTCAATTTTTTTTTTTTTTATCCTGGCATACCACATGGGGGGAAAGCCAATAAGATAATTGACTCAGGATTATCTTTGTTCTAGCTGTGAGCCAGCAGAAATTTCTGTTATTTTTCTGAAAAGTTCTGCTAAGGTAACATCAGGGGGCCCAGGATTGAAAGGTGTCATCCTGCTCCTGCCTCCCACCCCCCACTGGTTCGAACAGCAGGGACTGCAGTCTCACACTGATCTGTTGAAAAGCCCAACCTGAAAAGTCTGAGAGATCTTTTCTCAGGAGTGTTTATTTGAAATCAATGTTTTGGGGGGCAGAAAAATTATCTGCCAACCTACAATTCTATTAATAAATAAGAAATGGTGATTAGATCTTGAGGGGTTTTTTGTGTGTTGGTGACCAGCTAACAGTCTTTTCACCAAAGTGTGCAAATTGGCGTCCTGAGCTTAACTGAGCAGTATGATGGACCTTTCAGATATTTTGGCAAAGAACAACAGTCTCTGTTCATGCTTCTCCATGTCAGACTCCAATGATTTTACACAGGATATCCCTTTTCTGATTATGGGAGCTTTAGCACTGTTTACCAGCCATACTTATCCAAAGTGCAACTTGTTTCATTTCTTGCCTAAAATTTCTCATGAGCTTGTATAAGCAGGGAGCTTGTCTGGCCTCAGAGTGAGATTTTCATTATTTTTATATCATTCATGAAGCTCTGAATTCATTCTGGGTTGTGTAAGGCAATATCCTTTTTGCAAAGTAGAAGCACTTCCTATGCAATCTCAGCATTGTGTTCCAAGCCCATGCTCAGCTGCAGGTTTTGTGCAATGTGTTTACAATACCTGTATATTAAACTAGAACTCTCCAGATATCAATAATTCTGTGTGGTGGCACATGTAGAGTGTTTTAATATTTATTCCTTTGCTGCCTTCTGATGAAAAAAAAAAGCAACAAAACAAACCTTTTAACTACATTAAGAAAAAGCCTGTCTGCATCAGAAGTTCTGCTTTATTAATGAAAGCATTGAGTTGAGTTTGTATTCTGATAACTCTGGCGTTTGAGAGACAAAAGTGACACTGACTGAAGTAAAGTATCTGATCCAGAGAGAAGGTTGGACTATTCCAGATGCTTCTGATTGTGAAAGCCAGACATTGCACAGACTTTTATAAAGTGCCAATGTTCTGACCATCAGAAAGTGGAAGAGTTGCTGTTGACTGCCCCACTATAAACTTTCTACCTCAAAGTATATCTTAAGTACAAATACAAATACTGTTGCTCCTAGTACATAATTGTAAATGTTCTAGTAATTTTAACTCCTTAACAAAATTGTCAGCATGAGTTATTATTAACCACTTACAAAGTCCCTCTGTATGTATATGGAGGAAGTAGTACAAAAATTAGAAACCAGATTTATAAAATGAGAACTGGGGGAATTGGAAATTCCCTTTCAGTCTGAAGCCTGCTGATTCAGAGGGATTATTCTGATCAGCACTATATGGAGTTAAATCTCTTTCTGGATGTTTACATTTTCATTCTTCATTGCAGTTTTGAATGCACCTCTCTACTAGCAGAGAATTAATTTGTTCTTTTGTGTGTGTGTGCATTGGGGTGCCATATAGTCTTATTTTCCCACTGTCCCATTTTCTGATTGGAAAAGAATGGAATGTACCAGTGGCTGGTTTGATACCATGAGAAGGAAAAGCTGCAGCTCTGCTGACACTAGAGTAAACTGGAAGGGAAGATGCTCTTTGTGCAGTAGAGGTGTGTTCTGGCACATGTTGGCATTGTCTGAGTGGGACTCTGCCTCCAGGAAATGCTGCCGTGCTGCGCTGGCTTTTCCCCCAAGTCCAGGTTAAAAGTTGGGAGCAGTGGTGAAGTCACTGCAGTACATTTGTTCTGCTGCCAGTTTTTGTGTGGTATGTTGTGTATTAGCTTCCAGATATAATCCTGATAAAAGATCTTTGCCTTGTCTCTGTGACACAGTTTAGGGAGAGGGGAAAGAAACAGGGAAAAAGCAAACAAGCACCAAACACGGGCATTGTTGAGCTGTGCACCAGAACTGTGGATTTTGTCATGTTGTGGTTATAGGGAAAAATCTTCATCTTGTGTCTGAAATTAACATTTAAAGGGATCTTTTTACTCAGGCTTTGTTTTCATGTGGGTTGTTTTTCATACTCTAATCCATTGACAACACTTTCCCATGTTCCCAGCAAACTGTTGGACCTTGCTTTTATGTGTAAGTAAAGTAGAATTCACCTTGAAATAATAAACACACAAGGAATTGTTTGTCTGTTTAGGAAAATGTATGCTTCTAAGGTTTGGGGAGTTTTGTTCAAGGTCTTTAACATCAAATTAACAAAAATAAAAGGTATATTAAAATCATTAGAGAGAGAGAGTTCCTGCTTTTACATGAGCTCAATTTTCTCCTGTGCTAAGTCTCCTGAGATCCGTAGACAGTCAGTGCCAAGATAACATTGGCACCATTTTCTTATTGCCATGGTGATCTTCAGCTCTGCTGAATACTCAAGGGAGACTATGGTATTTTAAAGCAAGTAGAATTTTGGTAATTAAAAAGGCTGGAAGGAAGGGTCTTTCTAAATTTTGCCAGCTTGGGTAAATAAGGATAATGAATTATGTCTGAATAGAGAAGTTATTAGTCTGCTTTACTTGATTTGTACAGAGTGTTAGTCAAGTAAAAAGGCTCTGCGGGTCGGAGTGGGGCAGGTGGGGTGTCAGGGTTCAGTGTCCGAGCTGGGCTCGGCGATTGCCCCGAGCAGCGGCCGTGCCTGCGCGGGAACAACGCTGCCCTTGGTGGGAGCCCTGCTCCTCCTGCCTCTCCTCTGCACGGAGAATCAAGGGCACCAACGCCTTCCAGAAGATTTTCACATTAAGCCTCTTGCCTAGAAGTTGGACTCCTCCTTTCGTACTCTGTTTTATGACATGCTGGTTTTACCCTTCACTGATGGCAGTGGGTTTTTCAGGCTCTCCATCGTTCCTCCATCATGGCCCAGTTTTCATTTCTCTCTGGCTACAGCATGAGTCAGCACTTGGAATTGTTTTTTATTCCCTACACTGATATTCCCTCCACTTCTTTTTTTTTCCCCCCCTTTCTTTTTTATGGCCCTTTCAAGCTCCCCAGTCAGTGCACAGAGGCTGGGTAAAGCATGCAGACGGGAGGGATGGTGAGACAGCTGTTATGCTGATACGCTGGGGTAAAAAAAAAAAAAAGATACAAAACCTTTGTACTAGTACAATTTCAACCCTTTATTTCAGGTGAAATTTAGCCCTTCAGCCACAGCAGCTGTTTTTGCAAAGCTGTGCATTCTCTTGAAAATTTTTGAAAAATATACTTCTGGAAAGTGAATAAGGATTTAAAATGAAACTTAATTTTTTTGGTGTAAAACTTGGATAGTTTGTCAGAAATACAAATTATTGTGTCAATTCTTCGTAACTCGCTTCATCCATATGCTTTTACCCATTGTTATCTCTTAACGCTGCTTATGATTTGGGACATTCTTAAATACTTTTTTCATAGTATATGTTATTTAAGTTTGTTAAGTTGTAAAGTAGAAAAAGCAGGCTGGATTCTCCTTCAGTGTACAGTTTAGTCGTGGCACACCTGAAAGCTGCCCATTATTCTTATTAAGTGTTACAAGAGATTTCATTCCATTTTATATGTTAAAAACCAATTTCCTTATCGAGCCAGATTTTAAGGCTTGCTGAAGCAAGCTGCCCTGGTGACTTTAGAAAGGTATAAACGTGGTTCTTGCAAAACAGAATCAGTGTGCAGTTTCATATTGATACTGTGAGATTGTGAAGAAAACTTATTTGAAAGATTTGGGATTAAACAGGAAATTTATATTTGGTATCCAAAGTGTACGTGCATATTAACTGTTTCTCTTATTTGGATGTGTCCTCAAAAATATCTGTATCAAGGGGATAGACTTTTATTTCCTTCAGTGGTCTCCAAGCTGGAGCTTAGTGGAAGTAAAGATTTGGCAGCTTTTCACAGTCTCCAGCACAGGCAGCTAATGAAAAAAAAACCAAACCTGGTGGCATTCTGGGGGCAATAGAAAGCAGGTGTTGTGCATGTGTACAGACACCCACCCCGATCCCCCAGTTCTTCTGGAACCTCCAGATCCTCAGTGGATGCTGCTGCCTCATCCCATCCTGTGCCAAGATGTGTAACACCACAGCTCCTCTGCTGAAGGGGTAGGTGGATTTGGACAGCTCTGTATCAATTCCTGAGGACACACAGTCACTTTCCCCAAATGGTTCAGTCTCTAATTAGTGGGCACAGAGCCCTGCCAAGAAATGTATTTCTGGCAGAGCTCCACTTCACTGAGTGGGTCAGGATTTGGCTGATTTTTATTGCTGTACTCTATATGTGATTGATTTTGTTCAGCTGAATATAATCCCCTGGTCTGTTTGTTTTGTTGTATCAGCATATGTAAATTTAATATTTGATGGGGTAATCTTTACAGGGTTTTTTTTTTGCTTTTTGGGATTTTTGGTGGGAATTCAGTTTTGTGGTGGCCTTATGTATTTTCAAATATTTTAATGGAAGAATCCATTTAGGTAAATTAGAAACTTACCAGCTTTTTTACTTATTTGCATCAGGGTTTTTATTATTTAAAGACTATAGTCTAACTACGCTCTAAATTTACCTTATTTTAAAAAGGATAAACGCATTACTTGGCTCTGAGCAAGGATTACAGGAAATAAACAAGCCCAAGTCTCTATGTAGTTATTTTTAGCTTAACTATACTACTTTTCTTCTTATTTCAGTTCAAGATGAGATGAGACCTGCAAATAGCCTAAATTAGTCTGTAGCATTTATATCTTGTTAGGTTTCCTGCTTTGGAAAATATGCAGGAAAATGATTATACGTGGTATTCATCTAGAGGCTGATGAGTTTGTTATAATTATGAAGGTAGATGTAATGAGATGAAAACATCTTTCTTTAGGCTCTCTGAGGAATTCCTTCTCTCCATACTGCTGTTGGGTTAACTGTTTTCTAACCAAAGTGTTCCTCAGCATTCACTTCTTATATATTGGGGTTTGCTAAGTTCTTGTTTGGTAGATTGATTGATTGATTGGCAGCTCTGCCATTAGCATTTATAGGTGATAACTAATTAAATTCTACTTGCACATGAGTGGATAATAAAGACCCCTTCGCATCTCATTTATTAACACAAATCTCCAGTGTAATTATCATTTTACCATTATTTAGCATGCTTAATAACTCTTTGTTGAGTAATTTTCTAGTTCATTTTAAAAGATACTGAGATACAAGTGTATCTAAAATCTTCATCTTCTACAAAGTTATAATATAATAATTGGGGGTTTGGTTTGTGCTTCCGTTTATCTTTTGGGAAGAAATCTTTGGGTTTTTTCAGCTCAAAGTTTTTCAAATAACAGGGAACAGTGTCAGCAAGGATCTAATGAGAATGGGACTATGAATATTTACTATTTGAGGAGTGCTGAGCTTGCTTGATATCACTGTCACAGCAGATTAGAAATTGCTCTTTTTATTTTGTTTGTTTTGATGATGATAATATTTTCTTTGTGTGGTGGTAATATTCTTTTTCAAGGCTGTGTCCAAAGTTCTCCTTTCCCTAAAGGATTCTATCTGTATGGTTTTTTTCCGTATGCTTTTATTTGTGTTTGTAATGTGTATGTGTATATTTACATGCAATTGTCCAAATATAATCTATGCAAGTGCTTATGTTTGAGAACTGCTTATGATACCCTTATTTTCATGTGAAGAGAGCTCTGGACAAATTAAACTGAGACTGGCAAAAATTTTCCTTCAGTGATTGATTAACTGGTAGCATTTTTATTATGTGATTTGTCTGAAAATATATGTATTTCTAGAAATGCCTGCTGACACTGTAATTTCATAATGGTTTAGTTAACTTTTATGTGGCTATAGCAATTTCTGAGGAATGCAGGAGCTGGAGGTATCTTTCTGTTATTCTTTTGTTCATTTGTACTGTACCTGTAGAAATGGTAATTTTTGGGGAGTCATGCACTGAGTATTTTGATGTGAACTTTTATGACAGCTTTTCACTCACGATTGCAGTGACGATCTTGTAATGTGGAGGTATTCAAGATTTCAACACAAGAAACAGCACAAGTTCTTCCTTCACAAGAAGCTGTCTCTTCCCTTAACTGTAATCCCAGACTCTACTGTCACAGTTTACTAAAGCTTCACATAAATTTGACCTAGAACAACATTTTTTTCACAAGCTTAATTGTGCAGATATTTAGTCATTATTTCCCTTTTAATGCATCTAATAATGCCAAGCCACATTTTGCAGCCAAACACAGCCCTTCTGGCACAGGAGTCATGTTTACAGTTTTGACAGCATGTTGAGATCACCACCTGATCCAAATGTTTATTAAAGAAATTGTCACAAGGAAAGCAGCTCTTTAAAAAGAGTCAAGTATCCTGGTAGGTTTTTAACATGCTCTATATGAGACAGCCTTTCTTGGGATAGAACAATTTCTAACTAAAGGTAAACTAAAATCTTTTGGTGCCCAATTTAAACATAAGGGTTCACAGTTTACCTTAGGTTAGAAATTGGTCTAACTAAAGATATAAACAATGCCTGCCTTGTTTGGTTTCTTGACTTTCCAGCATCCCTTTTCCGTAATCCTTGAGTCTCTCATGATGTGATGATATGCTATAGAAAAATGGAGAGGGCAGTTTTCTGTGATGACTAAAGCAGTAAATGTGTATTTGCTTTCCAGTCATAGAGTGACTGTCCACTCAGGCTAGGGACAGTACATTTGCAGAGGGTGAAGGCTTTGCCAAACAGCTCGGAGCTCTCTGCAGTTCAGGATGGGAGTGACTTTGCAGCAGTGGAGCTTTCTCAGCTGTTGTCAGTTCTTACGGAGCTCTGGGGAAATGCACAGCAAAAAAGCCATGTAGCATCAACATTTGTAAACCAGATTCTCGCTTTCATCTTTGCAATCCTTGGAAACAGAAGTAATTGCCAATAGGATTGGGGTGGATGCAGCTGTGAGAGTAACTTGGGGCAGGGCTGCCCACCTCACTCAGGTTTTGTAGCAGGCAGAAGATGAGTGTGGTTTGATTTCTCTCATTTTCAGCTATTACAGCTACTTTCTGCCTGTGTATCTTAGGGGATAAGATGTATCTCATCTTTTCTCTTGAATGGTATTTTCTTACAGGCTTGGGGTTTTGGCAGCAAATACTCGAGATCTAGGAAGGAGATGTGGGCAAGTGTGCATGTGCTGATTTGTATTCTGCCTCATGGCCTAACTCATGTTTCTTTAAGTGAAAGAGTGACTTACATATTGCATTCTGCCTTGGTCTGTACAAGACTCTTATTCAGGAAGCTGTTATTTGTTACTTCACAAATGCCTTTGGTATAACCTTCCTCTCACACAGTGGGTTAAACTCCTCCGCTATTTTCTTTAAATTCTTTAGTCACTGAAGACTGTGCATTTTTAGAAGTGACTGAACATAGAGAACTTATTTTCAAAACATGTAAGCATCTAAATCTCGCTGGTGTGATTATATTTTGAGTGTTGGTGCAAAAAAAGGAAAGTAATAAAGAAAGAATTGGAGGTTGCTAAGGTTCCTATGCTGCAAAGCAAAAAAAAAAAAAGTTTTTAACATACTTTTAGATGCAATTAGTGCAGAAAAAGTTAATTATTTTCTACATTTTAAATGGCATAGAGTAAGGTTCCTACTTTCTTCTGGTTTTCTTTATGTTTTGTTTTTGGAAGCTCTAGTTTATTCAAAATTTCATGATGATACACAGGTATATCTTGTGTGACTTTGGTCTTTTAATCATTTGTTCAGTTTTGTTCTGTCTATATATTTTAAGGTGTTCTGTTGACAAAAGTCCTTGGAATGGTAAATAATTCCTAAACTAAGTATGTCTTGTGAGAACCTGACAAGAAAGGATCTACAGTAAACCTGCATCTCTGAAACTCCCAATTTGTGTCGATAGCCAGCTGAGCAACTTCTGCTTCCATGTGCTTTTATTTTCACCTTTTCATTTAGCATTTAGCAACACGGACTTTTTGCAGGAAATTTTAAGGACCGCTGGAAATGAAACTAAATGCCTTGAAGACCGAGCCATTCACACCCACCAGTAAGGATGAAAATTTCCTTGGTGAGTTCTCCTGTCGCTGCCAAAGTGACCTTGGGTGGGTGGAAAGATGACAGAGTGCTTTGCTGGCCGCGGCTGACAGCAGCGCGATAGCGGCACGCTTGACAAATCGCTCACATTAAAATGGGGGGCACTTTCGGCAGCACCGGCGTCCCAATCCATCAGTCCTGATTACTACACAAACGTCAGCCCTGGCACAGAGCACATTTGTCAGGGGGAGTAAAAAGCAGTTGTTAGTAGGAGCACTCCCTGTCACGGTAATGGACTCAGGCTCGCTGCCCTGACTCGCAGGAACCAGCGCATTTGCAGATGGCCTGAGCAGGACTTGGAGAAAACACTTTATTTACACTGTACTGTGGGATGAATAAACAGGCAGGATTAGAAACTTTACATGGGGAGGATTGAAAAGTTTCTTGAGTGCTCAAGGCTACCTGAAGAGTATCAGAAAGACTGTGTTCTATAGAATGATTAATGCAGCAGGGAATCAGAATGCATTCTGAAAAAATTCTTTGAAATGCCTAATTCAGATGAGTTCAGCTTTGCTTTTTAATGCTAGTGAAGAAACTATACAATAGGAATTCAATCAGAAATAGAAGTAATTGCAGAATTGAATATGGGTTGATGTTTTCAGTCATAGCTACTTATTTGTGCATCTTTCATAGAGGTTGAATATGTGTATACGTGAGAAATCCTACAGAAAACTCACCATTTAGAGTAAAAGAAATCACTGTAAATGGGGTCTGCATATCAAACAGCTGATTTTTTTTTTTATTGAAGAGAGTAGGACTATCCCATAAAGAAACAGCTTTACTCTAGTGTGACTTCTGTATTGTAAAACTGATACTCCTAACAGCTTGTTAGAATCAAAATTGTTCTCTTTTCTCTCTTTTTCTCTTTTGCTCACTGATTAGTCAGTATTTAATAGATTTAAAAAACCTTCAGATAATTATTCCAGAAACAATGAGTCATTTAAGTTCAAATATGTTTATATTTGATTTGTTTTGGGTGCTTTTGGAGGGAATCAGTATGTCTGTTAATGCCAATACTGTTTTCAACACAGCTTTTCTGTAGAAAAATTTTTATTTCTTACTTCATATCTTTTCTCTCGCCTCAAAAAAGAACGCAAAATATGTGTTAGAGAATACCTCACAGTGAATAAAATACTGTTGCAATTGAGAGAACTTAAAAGCCATCAATTGCTCTTTTTTTCTCTTTTTTTTTTTTTTTTTTTGCCCATGTGGAGTTTTCGTGATCTGTTTTTTTCAGAAGTTTCACCTCCCTGTTGTCCTACCCTAATTAATACCAATTCAAAAAAACAAAGCCTTTTGCCAAACAGTGAAATGCTGAAAAGAAGAGGGCCCGGGGGAAGGCTGCATTTGATTTCTCAGTTAGGTACGTTTTAGTTATTATTTTACTTTTTAGGTGATGATTAAACTTGGATTCATCAAAAAAGACAAAAATTTCACCTGCAGTGCTAGAAATATGAATATTTCTATGGCTCTTCTGACTCTGTCCTGTGGGTTAGAGTTTGGTATGCAGAAGTCAGTATATACATCTTTCAATGTTTTGAGTTAAACCTCTTGTCTGCTAAATAGAAATTATGAGGGTCTTACACTGCTTAAAAAACTGGAAGTTCTCTTTTCCATCTTCCAGCCCTTTAAATTACATTTACATTATATTTTAGATCATTTGATTGAGTGCAGCATTTGCCACCAAGTTGAAACAACAAGGAGATTTTTATATTATTATTATTATTGGAGTTTGCACACAACTGAGAATATCCAACAAAATGTTCGCAGAGTTAATCCAAATTTCTGGTCAGCTCTTTGAATTTGATCTTCTTCCAAACCAGACTGAAAAGTCAGGTTGTTTGTAAGTTTTCTGGAAAATGGAAATTTCCGTTACATTCTCTTCCCAAATCATAGCAGTTTGGGTAAGAAATTAAATCCCCCACAGTTTTCCTGACTTCTCACCATGACCCCTGAGCAGTCTCTCAGGTTTCCAGGGAAGCCAGAGCCTTAGGAAGGTAGGTAGAGTTTGCAACCTGTGGGCATTTTTTTGGAGTTTGTTTTTTTTTTCTTTAGGCACCATGGAACAATTTGTTAGGCAAATTCTGGCAGGCTCTCATGGAATCTGTTGTAAATCCCAAACTGTGACAGCTGAGTTTTCCAGCTACTCCTGATCTTCTCCAGTGAAGTCCCCTAACAATATTTCTGCTGCATTCCAGTGCAGGTTGGAATGGAATGGAATGGAATGGAATGGAATGGAATGGAATGGAATGGAATGGAATGGAATGGCAGGGACCTGTGAGGAATGGCTAACTTAATGATTGCTCTGTGCTCTGCTCAGGAGGGCCTGAGGTTTATAGATTATAGCATCATTATGTCTCAGGAGTTAATAAGAGAGGGGTGTGATCAATAGAGCATTCCAGGGCTTTGGAGGTAAATTGAGTGGCGCAGCACAGGAACAGGATGTCAGTGTGCACCTTGGAGTTGGGGCATGGCAAGTCCTGCTCTGCCAGAGCCATATAAAGCTGGAAAAGGAATAATCCCAAAATAGGGGATACTCGGAACTTTTCTGCTACAGCAATGGGAGGGATCATCACCCATTTGCCCCAAAATACTATCAAAACCCCACAAATTTTTTAAGCTTCTCAAAACTGAAATTTTAAAAAAAAGTGAATTAACTATTTCCCTGGCAAGACAATTTATAATTCCACCCTTGCTCCTGTAAATAAATATCTCAACAAAAGCATAGAAATGCCCATTAAAGAACAGAAAATCTTCTATAACATTTGAAAAAAGTAGTGATAAAGAAAAAAATAACTGATATTGTACAATCTATAACAAACCAATATAAAACCTGTTATAAAAACAACCCTGACACAAACAAGAAAATTATATTAGAAGTAACAAAAACAAGAAATCCCCCGGGAAATTATTAGCAAATAGATTTTTGCTGAAATGCCACACAAAGAAAAATACAAATATATACTAATATTAGTTGATACTTTCAGTGAATAGCCTGGAACATACCCCCTGTCACACCGACACAATAAAAAAAGTAGTGAAAACTTTGCTCAATCACATAATTCCAAGATTTAAATTTCCCTTGAGCATATCATCAAATAAGAAACCGCGTTTTGTGGCAACAATAATGAGAGAAATTAGCAAAGTTCTAAGACTTACCTGGGACCTGCAGACTTCACACAGGCCCCAGGCAAGTGGCAAAATTAAACATATGAATGGAACCCTTAAAACCCAAATTGATAAAATCTGTCAAAAATCCATAAATTCAAACCTTGCTTCTAGCTTTAGTAAGAGTCCACATACAACCACGGCCAAGAAACAACCCAAGCCCCTATCAAATATTATATGGCAAAACTTTTCTGCCATATAATGGGAGGGATCTTCACCTACAATCTTTTGAGTTAATGAAGTTGCACTTTGTCTTATTAATGCTTATTTTATGTATATGTAGTTATTGTTGCTTGCATACTTCATCCACTTTGCATGTGCTTGGTGTATTTGCATACTCATCATAGAATGCAAATAGGATCATCCATTTGCACATGGTTTATATGGATAAATGTTTTCATTAAATTATCTCTCTGGTACAACCAGTGTGCTAAGAAGTGAGAGACTGCCTTCATTCAAACGTCAAAAATGGAATTTTAGGCTCACCTGATCTTTCTTACTCTAAATGTATGTGTGTCTGCCTTTTCAGGCTTTCCTATTTATATTAAAATTGCAAGGAGACAGGGCAATACTGAATGTGTCAGAGTTCACTGCTCAAAATCAATATGTTGTAGGGGACAAGCCCTTTTTTTCAATATACTCTATTTTGAACAAATACTAGTAGAATCATAAAAATTTACACACTTATGTTTGTACATAACTTTGTTGTTTATTTGAAAGGAATAAGGACCTCCTTTCTTGCAGGTCTCATTTTTTTTGTTTGGAAAATTCACTGGTCCTTTACCTTGCCAGTGCACGTCTCTTTTTGTAGAGGCTGCCAGAGAGGAGTGAAACAATGGACACTCTCCAAGTCCTCTTTAGGTTTTGGTGAGAAATACTGCTTGCATATCTCCAGAATTTCATGCTGTGCTCAAAATATTCCATAAAGAGCTATTAAACAGGGCAGAGAGAAAATTCATGAGACATTCCAACCATCAAGAATATTCTCTAAACCATTTGCATGCTTATCCGTAGTCACACTGTATTATTTATCCATTTCTCTCAGCAGTGTAAGTTTATACTTTATGAACATGGTGAATTAAGGAAATTGTTAATGCTTGCTTTCCTTGTACAGGTTGACCTCCCTGATCAGATAATAGTAAGATTCTGCTTCAAAGGGATAAAGAAATAAATACTTTATTTATCTGTACTTTAAAATGAATGGGTATGAAAGAATTCTCTCAAATTTAAAGCTGAGTGACAATTTTGCTCCATACAATTCTAGTTCAACCTTTGTAGTGTATTTTGTTAAAAAAACAGCCAGAGGAGGCAAAGAGATCTTCAGACATGACAATTGCTTGAAGTGGTGTTTGCAGTGATGGAAAAGACAGCAGTTCCCCTAGGAAAGAAAAACAACCTTACAGTTATTTTATTTTCTGTATGTACACATCTGAACAGCTGTAGAGGAGCGTGAGTTGGGAATCATCACTTTTGTTGATGTTTGTTTTGTCTTTTATTTATCTCTGTCTGTCGTCCAAAACTGCTGCTAACCTGCGAGTATATTTGGGTTTGGGTTGGTTTATTTTAATGAGATAATATGGAACTTTTAACTCTTTTTTTTTTTTTTTTCTCCCGTGAAATAAGAGAGAATATTCTGGACAAAGTGAAATTAAATTTTGCTCGATTACTGACTTATTCAACATTTTACTCATCCTCCCTGTGCTGTGGAATCACAGAACAGCCATGCCCCTGAGCCAGCAGTGTGTCCTTGTGGCCAGGGAGATCCATCCTGGGGTGCAACAGGCAGAGCAGTGCCAGCAGCTCAGGGATGTCATCCTGCCCCTCTCCTCAGCCCTGCTGAGGCCTCACCTGGAATATTTTGTCCAACTTCAGGTTCCCCAGTCTATGGAGCTCCTGGAGCAGGTCCAGCAGGGGATTTCAGAGATGATTAATGGAGTGGAACATCTCAGTTATGAAGAGAGGCTGAGGCAGTTGGGAATGTTTAGCCAGGACAAGAGATTTGTGAGAAGGAACCTCATCCCTGGCCCTCAGTGTGTGCAGGGAGTAAAGGAGTCATTCATATCTTGGGGAGCAAAATATGACCAAAGAAGACTTAGACCAGATGTGTCTTTTTTGGTTTTTAATTTCACAAATTTACATCTTAAGAAATAAAAGACGTTTCAAATGTGCAAGTGAGAGGGTTGTTTGGCTTTGGTTTTGTTTGACATTTGATACACTAAGGAGAAATAAGGAATAATGAATATTAAGAGAGTTCAGCACAGGCCTCTCTCTACACGAGCATTAACAAAACAGGGTGATGGAAGTTTTTGCAGATGTGCTGTATTTTATTGGGTTTGCAAACATCTATGCAACCATAGTAAAAAAATCATTTTTTTCTGAACTGTTGAAAACCTCAATAGCTAAGTTAAATATTAATTAGGTAATACATTGGTTATGAATGGGGAGCTTTGGTAGTAACATCTTTTGATACCCAGTTTAAACATAAGGGCTCACAGATTGGTAAGAGCCGAGTCTAAGGTGACTCAGTGCCAGCAGGGATGACTCCACTGGGAGACCACAGTGGAGCACGAGGGCTTCAGATTGACTCATCTGAGTCTGGGGATTCTGAAATGACTCTCAATCCCCATGGACAGGATACTTGACAGTGCAGTTTACATATTCCCTCCCTGTAATCTGAAAAGTAGCCATGACATTGGCTCCGGAGGGAGCTGCTTGGCAGCTTTCCCTGTGTGTGCGAGAGAGAGAGAAGGTGCTGCAATTAGAGACAATAGAATGTGGAGCAGGAGCACAGAGGAAAAGGCTGAATTTTATTAAATTGAATGTTTTCATCAATAGCTAAGCAACGACCCCCGTGTAACGCTGTGAATTAATTGTGGAGAATATTTGTTGTTCTGCCACATGCTCGCTGTGTAAATACTGCTACCAGCAGTACAGGCAGCTCTGTGTTGTGTTTAACATTGCTGTGAAATACAGGTGTGTGAAAAGGGCACTGTAAAATTTCTCCTCCTTTTATTTCTCTCCTTGATAATTTTTCTTTCTCTTTGAAGAGGAGAAAAAAAGCTTGAGGCTCCTTGCTGTTCAAATGTGTGTACCACGTGTAGTTGTTCCATGTATAAAATCTCTGTGTTTTGAAAGGTTTGTGGGGTTTTGTTTGATTGTTTTGGGGTTTGTTTTGGTTTTGATTTTTTGGGGGGCGGGTTGTTTTTACTTTAGGTGTGCTAAATTGTACAAAGGTGTTTGTAAATAATGGTTCCCCTGACAGAAGTCCTAAAAATACAGCATGATTCATGATAAAAACTGGAAATTATTTTCATGGTAGGAAAATAGAAATTACTTATAAGCTAGTTTAGTGTTAAAATATATTTGAGATTGGAGGGCTGTTAAAGATATGATAGGGGCATCATTCCATGTGTGCTCGAATACTGTTTGGTTTTTGTGGCTTTGGGGATTTTTTTCTGATTTTTAAATACTGAGTTCATTTTTTAAAGTAGCATCTGCAGGGCAGGCCATGTATTTTTATGATGCTTATTCCAGTTCTCAGGCTTTATAACGCTACCCAAAGGCATGCTGTGCTAACCTAGAAATCTGCTTTTTATGTCTTGTTGTGTCTGAATAACTAGATGAACCAATAATAGCCTGAAAGTACATCCAAGGTGAACACAGGGTTAGCAGAGTAATGGTGTCTTTGTATTTTACTTGAAAAATTTTGATTTGTGAATTAAGCACATAAATAGCAGCTGGGATGTTTTATAGCAGGAGTTATGTGAGCTTGGAATGGGCAGACTGGGTGTAGAGCACAGTAGGAGCTTTACATCTGCTGCTGTCTTCTCAGTGCCATAAGAAATGGGGCTCATCTTTCAGAGGAAGTGTCAGGTCTTAAACTTTGAAAGTAGCTCTCAAATTAGGCTTCTCTAGTGAAAAATAAATATAATTGAGTGCCTGATTCTGTGTGTGCGTGTTCTGAAGGCAGAGAGCATTATTTGCACAGTGCTAAGTGCAAATGGAGACTGACAGGGTTTTTTTCTGTGTCCAGATGATGTTAACCAGGAGCCAAGTTAGAATATACAGCAGACAGCGCTGAGAGTTTTAAGCCTACACTTGGGATAACATGGTTTGCATTATATCTCTTATTTGTATGTTAAGAATTGACTTCACTTTTCACTCTGTCCCTTTTTCTCTCCCTGAGAAAACAGAGAAGATTGTGTATGTGAAATGTTGCTGGGATTGTCTTGGTTCCCTTCCACAGCTGAAGTTCGGCTTATGGGATTTCACATCAGGCCCAGGTCACTATCTGACCATCACAAGGACCTCCTAAATTTGTGACAAACAGAATGATGCAAAATAAGAACCCCTTAATAGTGTTCTCTAAGTGTAGCTACAGGTGTGGAAGGAAGATGTGTAATGTTCCTGCAATGATGCCGTCTCTGGCTTTTGGAAGGATTCATTCCTCTTCACTTGGTCTGTTTGCAAACAATTTAAAAAATGTGGCACATCATCTGTTTTCCTGTCACTTCAAAATAAGTTAGAGAGGTGCAGGGGATCAGGGATTGCTTCCCTTTTATCACATATATTTATTAAGACTATGGCTTCTCTAGCAAGTCTCATTTTTCTTCATGTTTTTCTGAAACACTTTCTTTATGCTTTTCATCTGGAAATCTCCACTGTAAGAACTGTCATAAATAATATTTATATCATAATCTAGTATTGATAGAGTATTTTTTTTAAATGTAGTGTAGCTTTGTGGTCTAAATGATTGAAACATACAGCTGGATTTTATCCCCTTTGAGTTAGGTCGGATGTTTACTTGTTGATTTACTGGGTGATTTCTGAAAGACTTAGTGACAGTTCTTAAAAACTTATAAAATAAAACTGTGTAGCACTATCTCTCAGGATAACCAGCTCTCAATTTATGGTCCTGAGGGATAAAAACCCTACACAGTACATTTCAGGAGTGACTTGTTAGTCACATCAGGCCAGGCATCTTTCCATTGTCCTTTCATGGTGAAGATTAAATTGCTGTAAAACATTTCATCTGCTATACCACACTGAAATCCTTTCCAGGAGTGCTAAATCCCTTTTAGCTAAAGAAACAAATTTGAATTTGTTCTTAATTCGCTCATTACAAATTTATGTTGACTGTTCCTTATCTTCATTTCTTATCTTCACAAAACTCATGTTTGGCAATTGGTTCCATGTCATTTGATATCAGGGTTAAGCTGACAGGTCTATTAATTTCTTTTTCCTCCCCTTCTCCTCACTTTGCAAGGCAGGTATTGCTTCACGTTCCTCTGGGATGCTCCATCCTCTCCAGATGTTCTGAGATGATCACAAATTGGTTAGAGTTTTTGTTGTTGTTATTTTCTCAAATATTTTTTCAAAAGCTGTAGGCTCAGCTTTTGATATCGTTGATGTAAAGTTACCTGTGAGGCCTAAATAGTCTTTACCCATTGATTTAAAAAATTGTACACAGTTTTTTCTTTTAATTATAAGTCCTAGTTATAATACAGTGCTTTTTTGAAGATAAAAGCAAAATCTCCATTAAGAATTCATCCAGTTTTAGCATAACTTTGCTTTTTTTTTTTTTTC
>VZUA01022059.1:40118-51126 GCA_013401035.1 Horornis vulcanius | reverse complement strand
GGTGTCAGTAGGTTCTGTCGTCCATGTGTGCTATACTTGGAGAGCTGCTGACTTGCATTGGTCACATTCTTGAAGCACTAGCCATTGGCACCGTGGAGACTTGCTCACCACATCAGAGTAAGCAGATTGAATAGCACAGCAGCTTGATTGGGCTGGAAGACTGAGACCCCACAGGTCAAAGACAGTGTGACAAAACTTCCCCACATCCAAGCAGTACTGCTTCTCCAAAGAGCTCCCCTCACTCACTGTTCTCACAAAGATTGTGATCACTAAAGGGCCCAGCAGGGAAGGCTNCAATAATTTGTTTAAAACACTGGAAGAAAATTTTTATTGATTTTGTTAATAAATCATTTAGTATTTGAAACTAAAATTTTAGGATTGATTGACAATTCAAGAATAAATTATAGGGTGCTGAATTTTAATTGCACAAACCATTTAATAAAAATAAGTTTACATTTAGTAATTGTAGCCTCAAAATTTCTAAGCTCTGTTTAAAGTTAGGAGTAACATTGAAGTGTAGAATATAAGCTGTTTCTCATATATGTAACCATTTAGGCCACCTATGGAATATAAGCTACTAAGCAACTCTTGTGGTGGTTTTAGGACAAGATTAATTTAATGAGTGTTGGCAGGGAGAGGTGGTTACATGGGCTCAGAGTGAACAACGTGTGTGTTAAATTCAGAGAGGGAATAGAGCCTGGCGAACACCATGGCATTATTCCTTCCCAGGGGACAAGAGTGCTGCTGGAGTGCCAAAACTCCAGGCAACCAGTGAAAGATGCAATTTCATGCCAGTGTGTGTCTACTGGGAAATTTAAGAGATGGGAATAGGTGCTGAAGTAAGATGGAGTATCCTGTGTGTAGTACTACAGCTGAATGAAAGTTTTTTTCTTGCTCTTCCTGTTTTTGGGCATTTCTGATGTTAATAATACCAATATCTCCCCCTGAAAAAAGCCACAGGATGCAGTTAACTGATGGAAATGGGAGACTAATCTTGAGGTTTAGCTCTTGTATTTGCCAAAGACTCACTCAGAGTCACTCAGCGAGCTGCTTAGCTTTTTGTAAAATGAGGATAAATATTTAACTCTGTATGTAGGCATTGACGTAGCTGGCTGTTGATTATGGATGAACTACTGGCATAAAATCTGAGTGCTGCAAGGGCAGCAGCAATTCAAAGCCTTGCTGCCCAGGTGGGCACTGTAAAGTATTCTGGCAAAGGCAGTTCCTGCCCTTCATCCCAGCCAAAAGCCTCTGAGCCTGCTTTGCTAAACCCATGAATATACCGTAGCTTCAGTGTTACACAAATGACTGAATTTGTGCTAGGGATGTGACCCAGGATCTCTTGCTTATGAGACCCAGCCAGGTAGCTTTTTGGGAATGTCATCATGGTGGTTTGAAACTTACATACTGGTTTTGTTCTTGGAGGGAAAACATAGTTGGGGATTGAAGTGCATGAGGGAAAAGGTTGGTTTTGAGGTTCAGTAGGTTCATTTGAGGTAAAATGCAGTCAGGCTGGTGGAGTTAAATTGCTTTGAGATTGTCAGATATGAATTGTAGATGTGAGAAGCACTCCTTTCTTTTTTTAAATTTCGAGTACTCTGTTACTCAGGAGTGTTTTGCTAAGTTTGGAAAGTAGACTCTTTTTTTCCTGCAAAATCACTTATTTCCTCACTCTTGCTCCATTTCCCTAGAAAAGGAAAAATTTTCTTCAGCTTTTTGAGTTTAGCTCTACTGCTTTGAAGAACAGACTGAGAAGAAAATGGGGTTGATGTCGCTACACTAGTTGATAAATTAGCTGCAGCACCAGGCACCTTGAGATTCTTACAGTAGCAGCAGAGGGAAGAGTTGGAGCTCAGTTTTAGTTCTGTATTTGGGATAGCCTTTTTCTCCCTCTCACTCAGGCACCGAGGAGCTTCCTCTGGGACCCTTCCTGGAGCAGGTGGAGTCAGACAAGTCAAGTACAATTCCTCTCCTATAGAGTTTATGCAATTTGTGCTCCTTTAGCCTGGCTTGGTAAAACAACCATAAGATGCAGGCATAAATACCTATATTTGCACTTCAGGGATTTGGAGTTGTCCTGCCAAAATGTAATAAGTGAGACATACAATAAATGAGAAGCAGGCCCTAAATGTTAAGCATTGAGATGCCAGCACATCAGGAGCATTTGAGAGGCAAGGTTTTTCCACCTGCATACAGCCACAAAATGGGGCTGTGTGTCAGAGGAGAAGCCAAACCTCTGAACGTGCCTCAGTGTAGGGTTTGGCAAGCCGTGTGCTTTTTTGGGGCAGGCTGAAGTCCCATGTACCTTGACCTGCCCTGTGCTTAAATCATTCTAATGTCTTAAATTGTTTAAAGATTTTTCCAAAGCACATCTGGGTTGTGTTTAATTGTTAAGAGGAAAAAAAAAAACCAACAAAAAAAACCCCCAAAAACAAAGGAGCTAGAGGGGGAGTTGGTGTAAATAATTCATGGAGAAGAATCCTCCAATTTTGCAGAAACCACAGACCAAATTACAGAGAAGGCTTTTGGACTGAGATGATTTTTGTTGTGGTTGTAACATACCAGGGTTTGAATCCTGTCCAGATGAAAACATTTGGTTTGTACTTCAGTAAATACTGCAGAAGCACTGCCAGCTAATTCTGAAGAGTAATGAAATAGTATTTTTGGCAAAGCACATGCACTTTCCATACTTCTGATTCCACTCTACAGATCCAAATTCAGAGGGCTTTTTTAACATGCTTAGCTAGTCCAAGACAAAAGTTAATGTAATCTAATGAGAAACAAAATATAGCCATAATTTAGGAGAGAAAACTACACATTTGTCAAAAAAAAAAGTAATAACCTCATTAGTCAAATAAAATGGCTGAAAAAGAGTATAGTTTATTCTAGTAATCAGGCGCTTGCTGCTGAGGTTAACACATCTGTATGTGCAGGCTGCAAAAGCATCAATTCTGCCTGCTGTTAGTAGCAAGCCTGAATTTTGCCCATGCAAAGGGTGACATCTTTCCTAGAAAATTGCTAAAAGCAGCACCATGACTTAAACCACCCCCCCCATATTTTACTTTGTACTTATTGTTGTATAAGCACCAAATGATTGTAACAGAGGACATGAAATACATTTGTCATTCTTTCGTATGCATTAGGCCACACTTAGTGTGTAGTTGTAGTAATCATTTTTCCCATATAGTTAGGCTTTCTTTTGTGTTGCTCTCACAATAGAAGGGAAGACAAAAATACTCAAGAGAGAATTGCAATAATGAAATTGAAGATACTGATGGAAGCAGTTGCCAAACATACTTCAAATCTAATTTTTAAAAGAGCTGTCTGTCCTCCCTTTCTGTAATAATTCATAGCTCATTGTAACCTTGATGAGTGATTTTTTTAAAAAACTAATCATCATTAATGATTTTCTCAAAATTTGCCACATGCAGTTGTATCTGATCCTAGGAGCTCTTGTATTGGTGAGGAAGAGGGTACCTGGGGTTGTGTCAACTGTCCAAACTTTCTGTGTGGCTTGCAATCTCTTAGTCAGACATGGAAATTTTTTAGGCTTTGAAAATCTCACTATGAGGTCCAGCTTTGGTGATCTGGCCTTTCCCTATGTTTTGGAAGAGGGAGAGAGGGCTGGGAAGTTCCCTCCAGGTTGCTGCCTGACTTTGGCCGTGGCTTTTCTGCTCTCTACTGTGAGGCTTGTTAAGCAGGAAAAGGTGAATGGCTTGTGTGTGGATCAAGGCAGCAGGTTGACTGCATTGTCAGATGGTTGCCTTGTATTGAGCCAGCCTTAACAGCAGTGTCCTTTCCACTTTACTGTATTTGTTACTATTTCATGTCAGTAACTTCCCTTCCGTATCTCCCTTCTCCCATTGTTCCTGCAGCTTGTGTCCATCTACTAGCGTCCCTCTCACCACGCACCTTTCTCCAGCCCCAGCACATCTGGATTCTTCCTCCCTTCTGCTCTGCTGCTTTCTTACAGCTCACTCCTTCTGCCATGGCTTCTCCTGCCTTCCCAATATGTTGCAATTGTCCCATCCAGAGCTTTGGTGACAGGATATCCTTTTATGCAAATATTGCTGCAAAGTGAATCAGCTGTCTTGGGGGGGAAGGAAAGCATTTAGGAATTGTGTGCCTAGACATCATCAGGACACAGTGTAAAACATGCTGTTCCTACATGAGATTGGGAACATACTGCGTTAAATGTTTTGTTTAATAACAAAAAGTGATATATTATGCTACGCATTCAATAAGAAAAAGTGTGCATAGAAATTTTCCAAATCTTTTCTTCAGAGCTTGTAACATTACATTACAGTTACAGCATTTATTAATGGACTTTAATTTCCTTAGTCTGAGATTTTAATCTGAATCAGTTCCCTGATCCAATTCACCACATGACCCTGCAAAAAAATTACACTGCCACAGTTGAGGAGGTGGCACAGATATAATAAGCAGAGGCCAGATGGAGGTAGATATTCTGTAGGCCATTTTTGATGCCAAGAAAAATGTCCACACAGCCACCAACAGTCTAGATGGTTCCTTGTGTGAAATGTCCTCTAAATGAGTGGTCAGAAGTCAAATTAAATTTCTAGGCTGTCGTCAGTTTTGCTGCGTGAGCATGCTGATCAGGCACCTGCTGATGGGAGTGGGTGGCAGGGTGGGTTTCTCAGGGTGGAGGGCTGCTCATGTGCTTTCCCCAGGCTCTGGAGGGCTGATCCCTGGTCTCCCGTTTCCTCCGCTGTAGTGCCCGTGGTAGCAGCTGCCTGTATGATGTGGGGGCTCCAGCACAGAAGGAGACTTGTGAAATTCAATACATCCACGGGCTCTTGTAACTCTCTCTTTCTTTCTCTCAGATTTTTCTGCTGTTTTCTTGAGGATGGAAAGTGAGGAAGTGGGAAATAGTTTACCTAGTGTGCTGAGACCTGGCAGGCACTGCCTCCAAGGCACAGATGTTGCCCTTTATTTGTAGCATTGTCACTCTTTTTTTTTTTTTCTGTTGGTTATTAATTCCAACGTCACTCTTTTTATTACCCTTGGTAGGCTTTGAGAATCACACTTGGGCGCTGGGGAGGGCAAGAGGAGGAGGAGGTATGATTGCTCATCTTTATTTACTCTTGCTGCCTGGCTGAGAAATATATGCAAGAAGTAACCAGCATAGCTGCCCCGTGGGTTTCTGTTGCTGAGTGTGTCCAGGAGGAGACAAACATGCAGAATAGTGATCCATGAATTTTACATATCAAGGAAGCCCATACAACACTATGTTCTGTGAATGTATGTGTATAGTTGTGTCTGGTGAACCTGGACTTTTGCTTATTCTCATGCCATTTTGGAGGTCTTTTATCATCTTGCTTTCATACATCATTTTCGTGGTAAATATCTGTTACACGTGGAGTAACCTGAGAGCTACAACTCCCAACAAAACCTGTCTGTAAGGAGAACCACCATGGTCTAAACTGGCAGTGAAGACCAGCCAGATTTTTGAGGAAGGGCAATAAGTTTTATTTGACCAGCTGGTACAGCTGAAAAAACCAATCAGCTCTTGAGCGCACATTCTTCTTCACATTTCCAAGGGTCTTGAACGTTTATAGCTACAGGAACACTTCGTAGTATTGTTTATATAATCAGTAGCTTTGAGAAACAAATGGGGTCCCCTGTAGAGGTAGGCTGTGGCGTCACATACACATCCCTATCTGATCTCAGAGAGAATGAGGGATATTTAGGACAGGAATCATTATTACATAATAATAAAAAGGTGAGTGATTACATAGCTTCTGCTCTTCACAGTTTCATTTATATGAGTTTCATTATTTCATCAGTCACGAGAAGTCTGAGTGTTATTTCCATAAGAAGAGTCTTAGTGGAGGTTGCTTAGCTCTTTGCTTGGTGTACCAGCAATGCGCATAAACTTAAATGTTAGGTGTTATTTCATAAACATAATTGTCATTCTTTCAGCCTGAATGAAATCACAGTGTATTTGCAGGCATGTCTTCTCTTCAGTCTGCTCATAAAGGGAATTTCCAGTGTCGTGAGCTTTGCCAGCGTGTTTCAGTATTTTTAACCAGTGTTTTCTCAGCCTTTTGGACGTGTTTAGCTACATAGGCTTAAAGTAAAAATGGTTTTAACCAGTTCAACATATATTTGTGAACAAATTATTTGAGCCTATTCCTGAACTGAAGTAGTATTATAAAAGATGAGGTTAAAAATAGTTCTAATACAAAAGTTAAGCAAGAAAACTCAGAGCTTTTAAATTTCCTTGTCTTCCATCCATAACAATGCTTAAATAGAGCAAAAATGTGCAAATCCAGCTTTTTTTTTTTTTTTTTTTTTTCTTTCTTTCTGTTTGGCAACTCAAGTTTAATAAATATGTAGGAAAAGCTGGTGGGAAGGAGGGGAGGAGACCCAGACTGAACGCCAGCTTTTCTCCAGGGTCTCATATTGCAGAGCACTTAGATCAATAAAGTGAGGGTTAGCAGGACTCTCCTGTGTTATTGCTTGTTGCTAGTCTAATTTCTCTGGAAATGTACTTCCCAAACAGTCCCAGCTGTCCCAGGAATGCAGTTTAACCGTTGTTGTTCATAGTTCTCTATTGGAAAGAATTAAAAACTGTCATTCTGACAGGAGATTTATGCACTGAAATTGCAGTGATTGAATACCAGGAGTTAGGTAAAGTTTGTGCCTGCTCTCGAACTTGGGTAAGACCCTCTCTCCTTTCTAAACAGACTGACACAGTGCTGTATTTTATTTTCTGCTTTAAGAAGAAAAAGAAAAAGGATTGCTATTGTAATAACATTTGCATTGCAGATGATACATTTTTGTTGGTTGCTGTTCAAAGCAGCTGCCAAAAAAGCTCAGAGATGGGGAATTCTAAAGAAAATAAAGCTGAGAGAGCAGACGCTATATCTAGATTCCTACTATAGTGTCTCTGAAGGATAAATTTTCTGACTATTTCTCTGATTATAATAGGGGGATTTCAGTCTGTACTTGAATCTAATTTTGAGGGTTCCAAACAGTGAAGTTCTTTTACGCCATCGTTTGTCAATGCACAATGGTGTCAGATGGTGTCAGACTTCAGATTCTGATAAGAATTTGATGCACTTGCATCAGGTTTCTGAAACCATACTACACAATTGGCTACCTAGATGGAAAAAAAACCCTATATCTTTTTAAGGCAGCACTGTCCTAGGAGTAGCTATTTTAGTGTCTTCAAGTTAGTTGCTGTTGAGACTTAATACTCCCAATACAAGTAGAAGAATTAATGTGCCTCTCAGCACCTCATACTTACTGTGTTTGATTGCTTAGACTGTGCCAGAAAGTTCTGGGCTTGCATAAAAATGTGAAGGTTTTTTGTTTCTGTAAGTTGCTACAGCTTCCATGCCGTGAAATATGTCAGCAGTCTTAACTTGATCATCAGTCTGTATAAATCTGTGGCTTGCAAAAGCCTTTTCCCCTAGGATAACCATATGTGCCCATACGTTTTTGTCAAGGTTGGGTGGAATAATACACGATTTCAGGGGGGAAAATCATCATGCCCTCAATGCTGCTGTAGTGTTTCTCCTGGCTGCCCCAGGGCTACCACTCACACATAGCACAGGATGCTGGTGAGGAGTTTCTCTCTGCTTCTCCCTGAGTCAGCCACAGTTCCAAAGGGGCTGTTACAGAGGCCAAAAGCAAACATCTTTACAGGTGGGGGCTAAGCCTTCAGTGGGATGGAGGGAAGAATTAGAAGGGTCAGTTTTCAGAAAGAACGCTCATGGACTGACATAAAAACAGTTTAATACGCAAAGCAAAGCCGCAAGCAAAGTGAAACAAGGAATTAATTTGCTACTCACTGTTGGCAGGCAGGTGTTCAGCTATCCCCGGGATGAAGGGCTCCATCACATCAAATGGTTACATGGGAATACAAATGGTTTAACACCTAATGTCCCCACCTTCCTCCTTCTTCCCCCAGCTCTTATTGCTGAGAACAGTCCTATGGTCTGGAATATCCCTCTGGCCAGTTGTCCTGTCTGTGTCCTGTCAAGCTCCTTGTGCACCCCAGCCTGCTTGCTGGTAGAGCAGCATGAAAAACAGGGGCAAAAACTGCCCTGACACCGTATAAGCACTGCTCAGCAGTGGCTGAAACATCCCAATGTTATGAACCCTGCTTCTAGCACAAATCCAAAACATAGCCCTGTTCCAGCTACTATGAAGAAAATGAACTCCATCCCAATCAAAACCAGTATATTTAAGAATGGATGATTCATTGCAAAAACAGACTGTCCTAATTTTTGTGCCATATTTAGGTAATTCATTCATTAAAAAGTAATTTTTATAGTTTAAAGAGTATTTTGTACAAACCTGATGGAAGCAGAAAATACGCAATCAAAAAACAAGCTTTAGTTAGTTGTTGGCAATGGCAACGCCAACAGCTGAAAACCAAACCAAACACTGAATTGCAGTTCTGAAAAGTTTGAATCCAGAAGTGCTTCCTAAGGAAGCACCAGCCAAATAGCCACTACCTTGTGTTGGTCTCTGGCCCAGTTCTCTCTGTCCTTTTGTTTTATTTAGCTGCAGGAAAATAATTGAAATTGCTATTATACAAGTGGGTTGATTATACTTTTTTCACTTTCTTTAAAAGAAATTTTTCTTTGGGAATAACTAGAGGGTTCCTAGGGCACCTGTCCCTCCAGGGGATAGACAGGAGACTCACTTTGCAGTAGAAAGTGATATTGAGCGCATGGGGGAGTGCCTGTTAGTTGTCTGCAGTATTTTTACATTTAAAAATCATGGGAGTGTCATGGGAAATAATCAAGAGATGAGAGGCAACATTCTCAAGAGGAGCACACAGGGAATCAGAAGGCCTTTCCTCTTTTTTCTCCTTTGCCGGAATCCTCTAGGCAAATAAGATTCTCAAAGTCTTGGCTTTTCTATTTATTTCTTACTGCAAAATATCGCAAAACATGGTGTACAATATGGTAGAGGTCTGCAAAATATTGTGAACTTTAAATGCTTTATTGTAATGATAACTTTAAAACATCACTGCAGTGCAGACTGGTTTTTTTGCTCTTTTTTTCTTCTGTTTGGAAAAGCTGTAAGCTTCTAGATGTGTGTTAAGATTTCAGCAAGGCACTTGAGCACGCATTTGAAATTAAGCATGTGCATTAGTCCTTTTCTGAATACACAGAGCTATTAATTAGGGCTTGTAGCAAGACTGATTGTCTGAAGTATGAATAGAATGTGCTTGAAGGGGGAGAACCCTGCTTTTCAAGCACATGTGTATCCTGTTGGCAAAAACTTATAAATAAAACCCCTCTAGTTAGTCATGCACTGGTCTGACCTGGCAGCTCTGATCCCACTCTCCCCTTGCTGTGTATGTCACTGAAGTAGGCTACGATCGATATGGTTAGTGCAGTAAGTGAATGTAATGATGCTAACAAGCCATTTCTTTATAATGATCAGGTTCTCCAGCCCTGCCCAGCAACATGGTATATTTTGGAAGCTCTCAGGATGATGAGGATGAAGAAGAGGAGGAGGAGGAGACAGAGGACACAAAAACAGCCACAAACAATGCTTCATCATCATGCCAGTCAACCCCTAGGAAAGGAAAAACGCATAAACATGTACCAAATGGGCAAGGTAGGTCCTAAGTAGTGCTGTTCTCATGTACACCCAGTAAAGAAATTTATGAACTGAATGTGCTCAATCCTTGTCCATTCTTCTGGATCTGATTGAAAAAATGATGGAGTAAAGTGCAGTTTTAGTATCTTGTGCTTTAACTTGTTTCTTCTGGCGATATGCACTCTCTCTGTGGCAGAACTGCTGCAGGGCTGAATTACACACACACACACACACACACATATACTGAAGTGGGGCTCTGTCTCTTCTCCATGTAACAATCAATAGGACCAAAGGAAATGGCCTCAAGTTACACCAGGAAAGGTTTAGATTAAGTATTAGGAAGAATTTCTTCACTGGAAGGGTTGTCATTGCTGCCCAGAGAAGTGATTGAGTCACTATCTATCCGTGAAGGTATTTAAAAGTCATGTAGATGTGGCACTTAGGGACATGTTTTAGTGGGGACTTGGCTATGTTAGATTTATGGTTGGATTCAGTGATCTCAAAGGTCTTTCCTAACCTAAAAAATCCTGTGATTCTGTGAGGTGTTTTTATGTATGTACACACACACATATAGATACACAGTCATGCTCTCTGGCTTTTTTGAGGCAGATGTTTAATTTAGAATTACTTTATTTTATCAAAGTTAAATATGTGCATTCATAAGTGTTATCAAAATGTATGTCGGAGCAACGCTTAATTTCTCTCATGCCGGATTGAGACCACACTTGCAGTAGGTTGATACCACATTTATGTTGTTGATTGGAAAATTTTATGGAAGAAACTTTTTCAAGTCAGTTATTTCTCTGCAAATCAGCAAAAGCTGCATTAATTACACAGTAATTGTCACGATGTCCTTGTGGCGTATCTTTAAAAATGGATCCATGTATATTGCAACATTACATACCATATAATGGAAGATTTAAAGCTGTGCTGAAAATTTTTTGAGCCTGCTGTAATGCTCCCCCGCCAGCATCCTGTGTGATGTGGTTCTTGCTCCAGCAGGAGCTTGTTTCATAACTGTGCCATCTCTGCCTGACATAATTTCAAAATGTAGCCTATGCTCTCTGTTCCCCTCCTGGCTGTTAGTTTTCTGTGAGAATCATTCTTTCTAGTGACTGTCCCTTCAGCTCTTCTCCTTTTAGTAGGAGGACTGAGAGGAAGGTCTCTTCACAGTGCACTTTTTGAGAGGTGACCTGTGCCTGCTCTGTTTGTTCTTTCATGCTACCTTGCTCCAAAGAAGAGATTAGTAGATCCCAATTACTTCACTGTGCTGATCCTCTTCTCTGCCTTTCAAAAGAGAATTTTCTATAAAGGGTGCCTTTGTTACATATGCCAAATTTTTTTTCATGACTGCATCTGAATCTGTTTGTATTGCACACCCAAGCTCAAAAACTCACTTTTGTGAATGATTTGTGGATAA
>VZUA01022059.1:0-33529 GCA_013401035.1 Horornis vulcanius | reverse complement strand
ATATTTATGCAGAGTTTTGGGGGTTATTGTTTTCTTTCCTTTGGGAAGCGGGTGTTGCTGGGTTATTGTTAGTTACTCTTCAACAATGAGATTTGGGGGGGTGGTCTTTTTTTGGTGATAAATTTTTTTCTTTGACCCATCTTACTAGCTGTTGGGGCCAAAGTTTNCTTTTTTTTTTTTTTTTGTGAACCAGAGAAGTGCACAATTTGGCTTTTTGGCTGTGTTTTCTGTTTTAGTAATCTTCAGTTTTTAAAGTGGCAACTGATTACAGAAAATAATCTCTCTGATTTGAATGTTTCCGTAGGAGCAGATCAGTATATACAATTTGTTCCCTTCAAAGGAAGATATCACTCTAAATGATAAAATACATATTAACAAAGCTGCCATTGGTTGTTTGTGCTATGCCTTATTAAAAATAAATAGTCGTGCTTTGTTCATCTGTAGCACCTTCCATGTGATGTGAGAATTCCTTACAAAGGGGGAAGAATGTATTGTCGTGAGCTTCCTGAGAGGGGTTGGCAGTTATTATCAGTTCCATCTCTGGAAATGAGACACCAAGGGTTACGTGATTTTTGCAGAAATCACTGAGAAATCCTTGGCTGGCTGGGGCAGCACCAGTTGCTCCTGAGCTCAGGAGTGACAGAACCATGGGGGGAATCTTTGGTGACTCCACTGCTGACAGCTTTTATCTCATTCTTACTCCATTTATGCAAGTGGGAAGGAAGAGAGGAGGAAAAGCAATTGCAGTCTTTTTCTTTTTTAAGTAATCTGCTTGAACACTTATGACTGACTGAATATGATAAGGGAACTGAAAATATTATAAGCGATCTGAAAACAAATTTGTCAATAGTTGTCAATAGTTTGCCCCTGGCTGCAGGAAGCTGGATAGCTGCTTGGGAAGGTTTGGAGGTAGGCTCTGCTCAAAAGCTGCCCCTCTTCTGTCCAGCAAGACTGTTGGGTTTTTATTACTACTCTTACTGCTGCTCCTGCTGTTAATACTCTACATCTGTAGAGACAGCTGAGAGTCACAACTTAGATAAGAAGGTACGTGTTGTAGGAATATCACCTTTAGTGACAAAAGAAGGCTTTCTTTTCATAAGAAAACAGTAACTTCATGCATTTAGTTACTATTCCCAAACAGATGGTGTATGTTGTGTGTAATAAATAAGATTTTCACATAGTTGTGCTATTTAGTCTTTATGAAGTTTCTTGTTTGCATCCTTTCCTAAACCATGTCAAAGAAAGACAGGGGTAGAAATCAAGAGTAAAAGGCAGGAGAGCCTTTGCCATTGTGGATGTTGGATCATAAGCCTTGTGGACCTCTGTCGAGTGCTCCACTGAAGAGGGGGCATCGCTGACGTGAATTCAGCACATTTTTGATTAACAAACAGAGAAATGTCATGTGATTTTTTTGTTTGTTTGTTTCAGCTTCAGCTTTTCATGTTTCCTGACAACAGAAGAGCAGTGACTATTCTTAAATAAATTCAGAAGAGAGACAGGAACAAAACTTGCTTTTTACATTTGCATAATATTTACTGTACAGGAAGTAAAGGTGTCTGTTCCACACTTTCTCATCCCTTCATTTAAAGGTTACAGTGTTCAGCATAGGTCCCAGTGTTACTTCATGTCCTATGTTTCAAAATGGTTTTAGTATTTTCCTTTCTTTGCAGAAGTACCTTTTTCTATTTGCAGCTTGTCTGCTATAGGCAAACTGCTGTCAGTTTGATTCAGCAGTTTGGGTATTGATGAAAACAAAACATGCTTTTTCATGGAACGTTTCCTTTCTTCTACAGTGGTATAAAAATAAATCTTTTTTCTGTTTAGGTTATGTTTAGAATTCCTTCACTGCAAGAGCAAAGAAAGATAATTAAAACTGTCATAAGTAAAAATCAAACTCGTAATTCTAAACTAGGTCAGTCAAAACAGTAATATACCTTGTATGTTTTAATTTGAATATTGAAGATAATGTGTGCTAACAAGCAGAGGAAATACTTCAGTAAATCTGTTCATCTAAAGAAATATGCAAAATAGTGCTATTTCTATATCGATTCAACTTTAGATGTAAGAAGGCATTTGCTAAATAGCCAACTCTGAGAGCAGAGAAAATTGTGATGTTTTGAATGAAGTGTTTGGTCTTGCATACTTTTTCTTTTCTTTTTTTTTCCCCTTAATAACCTGATTTTCTCTCTTCTCAGTTTTCAATGGGTCCAGCAAATCATCGAAGGAGAAAGAACCTGCTCAGAAACACAAAAGCAAAGAGGCCACCCCAGGGAAGGAGAGGAACAGCGAACACAAGGCTGAGAGTCGAAAAGACCAGGCTGCTGCTAATCACCACGCTACTACAAACACTGGCTCCTCTACGAAAGGGCTCACGGCTAACAACCACCACGCTCTTCACAGATCGGCTCAGGACTTAAGGAAACAGGTAATAAGTTCTACTCTGCTCTGGACACAGGGGAAACAAAGGCTTTTAATTAAGGTGTTAAGCTCCTTTTTCCACTGCTAGGTGTAGATTGAACGTGGCAATCCTTAAAAGCATGCTCTGAAGCAGGAGAGAGCTAATTTTCAGTGATAAAAAAAATAAAAAAGGAAAAAAGAAAAGTATATACATGAGAAGTCAGTATGATAAAGCCTGCTTTACAACCCTCTCCTTTTATTATCTGGTATATTCATATTAAAGAGTAAAGTTCACGTTGCTATTTATGAAACCTTTCTGATTGGCACTCTGNTTAAGGTGTTAAGCTCCTTTTTCCACTGCTAGGTGTAGATTGAACGTGGCAATCCTTAAAAGCATGCTCTGAAGCAGGAGAGAGCTAATTTTCAGTGATAAAAAAAATAAAAAAGGAAAAAAGAAAAGTATATACATGAGAAGTCAGTATGATAAAGCCTGCTTTACAACCCTCTCCTTTTATTATCTGGTATATTCATATTAAAGAGTAAAGTTCACGTTGCTATTTATGAAACCTTTCTGATTGGCACTCTGTGCTGACAGTGCCAAGGCTGGCAGCACATGGAAGAAGGAGCTGGTCTGTGTGGCATATCTCGAGGGCTCACTGGTGCTCTGGAGAACCTGACATAGTACTCATGTGCCTTGGTTTGAACATGGGCAGCAGAGACCTCAGAGTCTGGGAAAAATGTTTTTTCCTGATGCATAAAGAAGATGCTCCAAAATATTGCTTCCTTCACAATGGAGGTTCCTGGTGGGAGACAATTTTAGAGTTCCATGTTACTTGCTTGAAAGTTAGCAAAAAAATTGAGCAAAGAGATTGTCTTTCAACCTAACTTTAATTCAGGTGTGAAAGTTTAGCAGACCAGTCTTTAAGTGCTTGTGACTGTCCTTATTCAGGCTGGGGCTGATTTAGCAGAGTATCTGCACCAGGACAGTGTAGCACAGGAAGCTTGCTGCGCTTAAGCCTTTTGGCGCATAGTTTTTTTTTGTTTTGTTTTTGTTTGGTTGGGGTTTTTGTTTGTTTGTTTGTTTTGTTTGTTTGTTTTGGTTTTTGTTGGTTTTGTTTGTTTGTTTTGTTTCGGTCTTTTTTTGGTTTTTTTGGGGGCTGGGGAGTGGTGCTGGGGGATATTGATTTGGTTGGTTCTTTCATTGGGGTTGGTGGGTTGGGTTGGGTTTTTTGTTTTTGCAGTGATGAATTCTCAGTGGGCTGATTAGAGACAGTCTTTACTTGCTAACATGTAAAGATTTTTCTTCTAAGTAAGCTGACCTGGCCTTCAGTGGAGCTGGAATTGCCGTCCTGTAGAGGGCTGTCAAGGCCTTTAAATGGCACCTCTGAGTCACAGGCTTAGCAATTAAAAATGGCTAAAAGAAAAGCAGTGATGCTCTTGCTGAGGAGATCTTTAATGCTGTGTGTTGGAGTGGTGGTTTAAGTTCTCCTGAAATGCCTCCACCGATTTTGCATTACCCTCTAAATCAGATTTGAGATCCTGAAGGCAATTCACAGTGTGTCTGTAGCTCTGTAAGACTCAGTTGCACCACGGCAATTTGCCCCTATCTAGGCATAAGTGTGAATGTCTGCCTTTGCATCCTTTTGGATTTCTTTTTTGTGATTAGCAGTATCTTACGCTGTGACATGTGTTCATGGTGTTGAACAAGTTTCCCAAAACATAAGAATGCAGTTCTTAATTCTTTTAACCTACTGGAAAACCTGTATGAAATGCTTTAAAATTGTATCATCAGAGTTTGGTTGGTTAAAACTTCTGTGAAAGTCAACTGCTTCCACTTCTGAAGTAGTTCTGAAAGGAAAAAGACAAGTGTAGAACCGTTTTGTCCACAATCCAAGTGGTTTTGCTTTGTAGATATTAAATGTTTTTTATTGTGTGACGCACAATGGAGAAAAATTTAAAACTATGCAGTGCAACCAGCAGTCACACCACATGGACACATCAGCAAGGGTGGTCTCCAAGCTTCAGAAAATAAGGGTGAGTTTAAGTCAAGATGATGGGAGTTTTCTTTTTTTTTCTTCCTAAAAAATGGTTAGGCGCCTAATTTTTCTTCTGCAACCCACAGTAGCATAAGTACTGTCTTACACATTTTAATGAAAATGTGACTCTAACTAATTAAAGGTGGATTATATGTTTTGCCTGACAGAAAGACTTAGTTTTGTACAAAACCTTAGACTTACCAGTTATGGGGCATTGCTAAATTTCTTGCTATTGTCCTGAGTCTTTGACTTTTTCAGAATTTTTCTCAAGGAGATTTTTTTCCCAGGGTACCAGCCACATGTTCTTCCTCCTTTCACTGTATTTTTTTGCTCCCTGATCACTGTATTTGCATGATTTATTTGTGTGTGTTTTTGCTTTGTTAAATCTTACAGAAAACAAAGGCAGAACACTAGAAATTGCCAGATATTTTTACTTTTTTCCTCTTTGTTTCTGTTTTTCTGTCTTTCTTCCTCTCGTGTGCCCTTGCACTTGTCTCAGGGTCCTTATCTCTTTTGCTTTCTCCTTTGCCATCTTTCAAAGTCTTCCTACTTTAAAGGGTTGTGAGCAAAGGAAATGTAGTTCAATGGGGCCCTCTCTTGGCCTAATATGGTAATTTACCTCTGCACAATTCTTACAAGCACGGAACTGTTTTTATGAATGAATTCAAGATCAGTTGCATAACTTAGATTTGTTTGGGACCAAAACTATTGTCAGTATCTCTAATGTTGCTCTTATCACTGTGGTTGCTATCTAGCAGATTGTTTTTTTCTTGTGTATGGTTTTGGAAGCTGAATCCTAGGTGTTATGCAGAAGTATGTATGTAGACCAGTTCAAATTTAACAAACCAGTTGCTGCAAGACTGTGCTGGTCCTGGGGTTATTTTATAAAGACAATTTTTAAAATCTATCTTACCATGCTTTTCTGGAGGATGAGTGTTCAGTAAAGGAGAGAAAAGAGTGGTCTGACAACAATTATACATCAGCAAAGCTGGGAACATAGCTGAAAAGCAAAGATAACGTTATTCATAAACCTAGTTTCACCTTTGGCTCAAGACTTTAGATCATGTAAGGCTAATGTCAGTCACTTTATTCCTTCGAGGTGACACACCTAGTTGATGAATGAAAATCTGTGGGTGTTGTCCCCCTGGACTTCAGTAAAGCCTTTGACACCACCTCCCACACAGCTCTCCCAGAGAAACAGGCTGCTCATGGCTTGGATGGGTGTTAGCTGGGTTAAAAACTGTCTGGATGGCTGGGCCCAGAGTGGTGGTGAATGGAGTCACATCCAGTTGGCAGCTGGTCACCCACCCATGATGTTCCCAGGGCTCGGTGTGGGGCCAATCCCATTTAACATCTTCATCAATGACCTGGGCAAGGGGACTGAGGACACCCTCGGTCAGTTCACACAGGATACCAGCAGCAGCATTGATCTGCTCAGGGTAGAAAGGCTCTGCAGAGGGATCTGGAGGGACAGGAAAGCTGGGGTTGCTGGTCGACAGTGGCTTTACAAGAGCCAGCAGTGCCCGGGTGGCCAAAAGGCCAGTGGCATCCTGGCCTGTATCAGCAGCAGCATGGCCAGCAGGACCAGGGCAGTGACTGTCCCCTGTACTCAGCACTGGCGAGGCCACACGTACCAAATACTGGGTTCAGTTTTGGGCCCCTCACCACAAGACATTGAGGGGCTGGGAAAGGGTCTGGAGCATGAATCTGATGAGGAGTAGCTGGGGCTGTTGAAGCTGGAGAAAGGGGGGCTCAGGGGGCACCTTATCACTCTTTACAACTGCCTGAACAGAGGGTGTAGCCAGGTGGGAGTTGGTATCTTCCTCTGGATAACAAGAAATAAGACAAGAGAGAGTAGCCTCAAGTTGAACCAGGGTAGCTTTAGACTGTGTATTAGGAAAAACTTCTTTGCTGGAAATTGGGGGTGAGGTATTAGAACAGCCTGTCCAGGGAAGTGTTTGAGTCACCATCCCTGGAGGTATTTAAGAGACCTATTGGTGTGGCGCCTATGGACATGGTTTAGTGGTGGACTTGTCAGTGCTAGGTTAATGGTTGGACTCCATGATAAGTTTGAATAAAAATTCAAAATGTTATGCTCACCATCTAGGATTGGAGATTTCTTTCTTAAAGCTGATGGTGCTCATAACATGTTTTGCTTTGAACAGGAGAAGCTGTGAGGATATTGCCTTTTTCCATGAGCACTTTACTGTGTTCTGTTCTTAGCCCCTGTGTCACAAGCCCTTGCTGCAGGAGTGCCCTGGGTGGCTCCTCAGACTTCTGGTCACAACTTCCTCAGAAAAAAATCATCATCAGGCTGGAGTGACAAGGTGCCTCCATGCAGCCTGACTGTTCACTCTGAGATTTTGTCTTGATTATACTTGACACCGCAGTAATACAGCTGTAGTCTCCTGAAACCTTCTGAAAAACTTCCTGTAGAGGAGACTCCATAATGTCCATTGACAGCTTCTTCCAGTGTTTTCCTTTTCTGCTAATTATCAAGTTTTCCTAGTTGTGCCTCAGACCATTGTAAAGGTTTTTTTTTCCTCCTACTTTTACCAGTGAACATGAAAAGAGCATTTACTCTCTTTTCAGAGGAGCTCCTTCTGCATCAGAACACTGTTACAGAGTTGTCCCACAGTGATCTCTTTCAGAATAAGACCAGCTCCCTTGGCTTTTCAGCAACAGTCTCATTTCCCAAATACCTGGAGCACTTTGTGTTTTTTTTTTAAACTTGCTCCTCTATCTTAAATTTTTCTCAGTGTGGCCCCAGTGCTGGGTCCAGTGCTACTTAGGAAAGAAGAGGTAGATGTGCTCGTACCCTATGTTTTCAACATCCTTAGTAACAGGTCTCAGAAAGTGATTTGTGCTCTTTGTATTGCTGTTGCATTTTGCAGCTCACTGTGGTCCCCAAATGTTAGTCTTCCCCTACATGTATATACTTTATGCCTCCTAAATATAGCACTTCCTCTTACTGTAGCAATGTTCTGAAATAGGTTCTTCAGGAGTGCCTTTGATTTTGATCTTTTCCTGTGAGTGATTACGGCCTCTTCCTTCCGGGTGTGTTTCACTGTCAAATTTTACAATAATGAAAATACTTGGTAGAACCAAGGCAAAGCCAAGTCCCTGCAGAGAGACATGTGAAGTGCCCTCCCAGGACAATAGTGAACTGTAACAATGAACACTTTTCTTGAGAATGACTTTATTTAGTCCTTTGTGAAGCCACTTTAGAGTAATTATGTCTGGGATGTGTCTCAGGAGTTTGATGGAATGTCCCAGGGGACAGTGACAGCAATCCTACTGGAGGTGGAGGTGCTTCTTTACCTGCTCAGCCAGGTGTCAGATGATTAAATTGCTTGATTTGCTATTTTGGCAAAACCCTGGGTAGATTTTGTTGTTTGGCTTTTAACATTATTTTATAGTCACTCGGGTGCGTGCAAATTAACTGTTTGATTTGTTCCAGAATTACTTTATGATTTGAAATTAGGTAGACTCTCTGTCTGCCCCCAGTTTATTTCCAGGAGCCATGCTGTAAGTCATTAAGGTATCTTCTGCCTTACTGGGGTTGCTATTCTAGTCTTTTTGCTGAAATGGATTATGTTCTGTACCTGAGAAATATTCAGTCAGTGGCACTTCTGGTGAAGGTTAATGCAAAAGAAGCAGGAACGCTTTTAGTCAGGCTATTTGTTTTCCTTCCTTGTGTGGTGCTTTATCTCTTCCATTGTTTCCTATCTTGTATTTTTAAGGTATTTATATTTTTTTCTGCTTTAGTCTCTTTCTAACTGAAGTTTCTTGAGCTCCTTGGCCTTTCTGATTTTAATATGTGCTTTTTCTTTTCCTATATGGTTGCCCTTAGTCACGTAATTGTGTTACCACTTCTAACTGTGATCATTTTCTAATTTTCCAGTCGTTAGAGAACTTTGTGAACAGCCGTAATGGCCTGTGCTTTATGCCTTTCCTCTGAGTGGAAATTGCTTTGGTGTGGATTTTTCTTTTATTTCTGGTTGTTTTGTTTTTTGTTTTTTGGTTTTTGTTTTTTTTTTTTTGTTCTTTTTTGGTTCTTTTTTTAAATCTGTTGTCCTTTCTCTACTGTTGTCACATCTTAGAAATGAAAACCCATCTCATGATCACTGTCATCCAGATTATCTTCCTCTTCCAGTTCTCAATCAATTCCTCTCTATTAGTCTAGGTGAAATCTGTAATCAATGTTCCTAGCTATTTATAAATCCAGGGATGTTCAACGCTTGTTGTGACTGCTGCAGGCAAGAGGCAATGTCTCAGCAGCTCTCTATCCATGTCTGTTCTGCAACACAAAAAAGTGCTGTAAAAGTTAAATCCAGGCATGCATTTCAAATATGGAGTACCGCTTAAATTTTAAGGGAAATGGATAAATGCATTTCTGTTTGCAAAGTGTTTGTTTTCCTGATGATACCTCATACATCTTTGAAAAGCTCAAGGTAAAAAAACTCGTATCATCAGTTAACTGGATTTTCCTTAAGTGTTTCTACCTTGCAAGCACAGAAAGGACAAGAATATGGATGGTTTTTAAAAGATCATTACTCCTGCTCCAATTTCTGGAGTACAGAGGAGAAAATGTGCTTAAAGACACTCACAAACACGTCTCTGTGTGTGTGTGTGTGTGTGTGTATGCAGAATCTTGAGGTTCCAGTTCCCCTTCCACAAGTCACTGCATGCAAGACCATAACACAGTATTTTCAGCCTCTGTTTGATCCCTATTTTATGTCATCCTTATTGTATAAGTGACTGCAGTTCTTGGGTTTGTTTGAGAGAAGCTGCCATGCTTACTGATTTGGCAAGGATTTCAAAATCCCACAGGAGAAAGTATTACAACTCTGCAGGAAATGGCGTTACTTACCTGAGTGCTGATAAGGGCTGATTGTACTGTATGATTTCACTTTGTGCACTCTTATCAATGTTCTTGACTTCCGGGTGTGTTTTTCTGTGCTCACAGTCATTTAAGGAGGTGAAAAGTCACTGTTTAAAGTTGTGTAAATGCTGAACTTTTGAGTTTTGAACTTGAACTTTTTTTTTTTTTCGTAGCGGGGTTTAGCTTTGGCAGTGCTGAGCTGTCTCAATTCCCTTTGTAGAAGGGGGTTGCTTTTGGTCCTTAATACATCTTGTCGTTAAAATACAAATTCTAATCTCATAACTGTTTAAATGTCTAACAGAAAGCAGCAGAGTCCTGCAATTCTAAGCTGCATTCACACAATATGATCTAATAGAATGTCTGTCAGCAAAATTGCCCAGATACCAAACTTAAAAAAAAAATTACATTGGACTACTGTATACGGTTTTTAAATTTCAAATTATCAACTTCAGCAACAACATGCCGCCCAAAATTTAATATGTTTGACAGACTGGATCCTTCATGGCCATGCTGATCTGTTGGGTGCATAATGTGTTCCACATCTCTTTTTATATGTATGCGTGGATAGAAGGTAAATTGATTTGAATCTCAGTGTGTTTTTTGCGAATGTGCAGATTCCAGTTGGAGTAGATAATATATGCTGTCTATTTTGTCTGCTAAGAAGTAGTGAAATGTAGCGGCAGGTAAAGGAAATTGGGTGGCGGGGGCGGGGGGAGAGAGAGAGAGAGCCTTGAGGGCCAGAAAAAGAGGTAATGAGGGTATTAGTTTGTAAATCAGACTATCTGTGTTTCATAATCCCATAACAGCCTTCTGGTAGACAAGGAAGGAGGTAGTGCAAGCAAGGGACCTCACCCTTCCTAATTCCAGAGACTTTGTACCCTCTGAAAGCAAGACTGGGGCCTTTCTGGTAAATTAAAAAAAAAAAACCACCAAAATTTTTTTTTGATTCCTATAAATGCCTAATTCCCTCTCTTGCTTGTGTGCAAACCATTATATAAAGATTGTATGGTGGGGTCAGGAGTCTGAACTGCAGAATATAGTTGTTCAGCAAATGGGAAATTGGGACTGAGTGGTCACATTATTGATTTACTTTTCTGTTTTGTGTTTCCTTCTTTCTGCTCCTCCTACAACACTTCTGGCATTTCAGGTTTCTAAAGTCAACGGGGTCACTCGAATGTCATCTCCGAGTGCAAATGCAGCCAGTGCCAAAAAGATGAGAGAAGTCAGACCTTCACCGTCCAAAACTGTGAAGTACACTGCAACAGTGACAAAGGGAACTGTCACATACACCAAAGCCAAGAAAGAACTGGTCAAGGAAACCAAACTAAATCACCACAAACCCAGTTCACCTGTCAACCACACAATCTCAGGGAAAATAGAAAGTAGCAATGCAAAAACCCGCAAACAGGTGCTATCCCTTGGAGCATCCAAGTCTAACAATACCGCTGTTAATGGTGTAAAAGTCAATGGCAAGTTGAACCAAAAGACATGCACTAAGGAGGTGGGGAGACAGTTGAGGGAGGGGCTGCGCAATTCAAAGAGGAGGCTGGAAGAGACGAATCACATAGACAAAATACAGTCGCCCACCAAGAGAATGAAAGGGGCCGTCAACTTGGCAGAAGCTGCCAGCAAAAAGGCAGCAGTAGAAAAGCCTTTGCTGAATGGACACCTTAGAAAGGAAGTGCCAGAGAAGAATTTGGAAAGAAATAGGCCGAAAAGAGCCACTGCTGGAAAGAGTACGCCAGGGAAACAAGCACATGGCAAAACTGAAAATGCCTCCTGTGAAAATCGTTCTACCTCTCAAGCGGAGTCCTTGCACAAGCCACAAGACTCAATGGGAAAGCACGAAAAGGGCAGTAGTAAGTCTGGGTGGGGGATGCTGGGGGAGATTCCCATCCTTAGGCCCTCCACCAAGGAATTTCATGACCCACTGATATACATTGAGTCAGTCCGAGCTCAGGTAGAGAAGTATGGGATGTGCAGGGTGATTCCTCCTCCAGACTGGAGACCTGAGTGCAAGCTAAATGATGAAATGCGGTTTGTGACACAGATTCAGCACATACACAAGCTAGGCAGGCGCTGGGGACCCAACGTGCAGCGGCTGGCCTGTATCAAGAAGCACCTCAAATCTCAGGGCATTACCATGGATGAACTCCCACTCATAGGTAAGGGCTGTGATTCCTTGGCCTTTTGCCACTGCTTGTAAGTGTCCGTATACGACTTTATGCTCTGTTTGCCTTTATGCTTAACCAAACCCCTGTTCAATTAACACTGCAGTGCTCTGAATCTCTCTCTTTTTCCATGGGTCAGGAGTGATGCAGGTAGGTTGTCAGAGAGCTTTCCAGGACGACTTGATATTGCCACTTTCCTCCCTGTTTGACCCAGGGGGAAAGAACCGTTCCGTGGGACCTTGGTCTTCAGATTTCATAACCTTCTTCTTTCCTTGCTGTTTACTTATGTGGGTAGTACGACTGTGTTTATTGATAGCCTCGTTTTAAAGGTTGTCTCAGAATATTTTTTTGGACCTTTCCAAAGATGTTTTCCTAACAGGTTGCAATGCTGCAGGGTTTAATACATTTTTCTCCCTGCCTCTTCCTTTAAAAACATTTAACCAAAGAGGAAAGAAAATATCTCAGAACTGACTTGTGTTTGGGTACTCAGACACTTAAAATCACAAATTTGCAGTGACCTGCTGACATTTAACAACCATTAAGTGTCAAGAATAGGCAGTAAAATGTAGTTGATTGCAAAATGGAGGTTTCATTATTTCTCCCAGCAGGTGTCTGCCAGGGCTAATGCCTGAGTGAGAATCACTTATTTAACAGAATTCTTGGTTTATGGTCTGCTGTCAGATATGACACGTGACAAAAATGTGACAATAGTTTGTAAAAACATGACAACAGCAGCATACAAATGATCTATTGAATGAGCTACCTCCATCTCTACTGCCTTTACAGCTGCCACATAACAAGAAACCTGTGTTTCGAATTTATATTAGTTATTCCCTTTGTTTTTGGGGTGCTTTCAGTCAGGAGCTCACAGGACCTGCATGTAGCAACTCAAGGCTAGAGTTTTGCCTTTGAGGCATTATGCAACCTGAGGCAGCTCTTGGCGCTGGTTGGATTGAAGGACACGCTTTTCTGTTTAAACGATTCACAGCACTCCTTCCCCCGCCTCCTCCTTTTTAAGCTTTATTTTATATCACATATGGTAAGTGAGGAAAAATGCATAAAAGCACACACACAAAACGATTGCAGGCTTTATGGTTAACTGATGCAGGGCACAGCAGAGAAATAACAAAATTTTAAGAAGGAGGAATGAGGGGTTAGCGCTTTGTTGCAATAGCCGTGCAAAAACGTTCAAGGAAATCTGAAAATTAAAATCACTCAAGCAGCAATAAGTGAACATTTTGTATGCCTAATGTATGCAATGGTTGTATGCTAATAGAAAAGAATAATGAATTACATTTACATTGGCAAGAGAGAGAAGAAAATGTGCAAGACAGCTCGATTAACACTCTTGGAACAATGTTAACTTTTTAATGAAATACCTTAACTTGGCATTAAGATGGCATTACTGTTAATTATTTAAGCACCTAAGAGCCTAATGAATAGACAAGGATTCTATTCTGCTGGGTGCCATATAACCAGAGCAAACAGTGGTCTCTTACAAATTTGCATTCTATGTATCCTTTCTGCAGTTTATTTCCTACCTGTTCTGTGTTTAAAATCAGAAACAAAATGGAGAAAAGAATCTGGAGATCATCAGTGCACAAAGAGGAAAAAATCTGTTGGTTCTATCAGGAAACATAAAATAATCTGTAGTGATAAATGCACACTTATTTAAGTAGACATGCATATATAGGCCCTCCTCTCTGGGCCAAATCACATTTCCATTGAAGTAAGTGGGACTTTTGCCAGTGGCTTGTGTAGTGCCAGCATTTGGTATTAAATGCATACCTGAAGAATTAAGAATTCCTTTTTTTAAAATGAGCTTGCCCATTTTAAAATGAGCAATTTAAAAGTATTCCTAACTTAGGGAAATTAAGACAATTAAAAAAATAAAGTTAAATACTGCTTCTGCATAATGTGCTGGATCTCCTATTTTAGCCATTTTGCTATAGGTGCTTTTAAAGAGCTTAGAACTCCTTTGTTGTTGTTGGGTTTTTTCCCTTTTTTTTTTTGTTTCCTTCAGTCTTTCAAGGAAAGTTTAAGCTGCAAGCTTAGGTTGATCCTGGAAAACATCAGTCTGAGATATAAATGCTTCCAAAAGTTATGACTGTGTGAAATGGAATTATAATTGAGAGCATTTTGCAAATCTTAGCTGTAGGCTTTGGTTGAATGAAGTGCTACTTGAACTCTAATATTGCGGAGTGATTATGAGTGATCATTCCATGATGCGGGAGAAAATTGAATTTTCAACAGTGCTGAAACTAGGACCTTAAACTGGGTGTGTGCTGGAGAAAACATATTATGGTAAATCTGGGCCACACTTCCTTCCAAGTTAGGAGTATGTTACCCTACTTTATGTAGATTACCAAATCTGTTGACATGGAAAGCCATCTTGAGTTACACCTTCAGCTAATTTGTGGCCTGCACCTAGAAACCACTGACCAAAAAGTAACAGAATCCCTCTTGAAAGTTGTGTTTATATTATGTTAGTATGGAAGATTAAAGAGGAAAGAAAGAAAACTTTCCAAACTCATTTTGGTTTTAATCCCAATGGTGTTTACTTTTTCTCAGCTTCAAGACCATTTTAAAATCTCCCACAGCCCATTCCCAAATGTACTAAATAGGATAAATCTGCTGTCTCGTGGTCCTGCCTCCACCCTTATCAATTTTTTTCTCAAAGTCTTATGCTTGGTTTTGACTGCAAACACCTTTGCCTTGTGCTGTGTGGGCAGTATAAACGTCAGCAGCCTCTGGTGCTGCTCTGCCTTGGTGGCAGCCATTGTCCCAAAATGTTGCACGCAGGTTTACACTGCTGAGCCTCCCTCGTCACTGGATTGCCACAAGTAGTGGAAGAGGGGAAAGCAGAGGGAAGAAGGAAGACTGGAATCAGCAATGAAGCATCTGAGATGCAGCACAGGGTAGTTTAAAAAAAATAATAGTGCTTGTGCTAGCAGACAAGATGAGTTAAGATGATGTAGCTGTGCATCCTACAGTAAATATTTACCATAATGCTGCTTCTTGCCCTCCTCTGTTGCAGTAGCATTTCTGAGTGCTCTGAAATGGCTATGGCATAATGGCTTTCACTTTCCTCAAGGAGAAAGGCAAAGGGGAGACAGTGTGGCGGCAGAGATGTTGACGCTGGTTTTGTATTAATTCTCTTTTTCCTTAAACAGCACCCTGTTGAATTGTAGGTGGTCTTCGGGTCGTTTCTTCACTCCTCCCACTGATGATTTATTTCTGTACTTTCAGAGTATTTATGATGTTTCTTTTATTGTTCCTCATCCATTTGGCTGCTTTTAATGCTGCAGTTTGTATAATTTTTTTTTTTTTTTAACTGGAGTGTGAACAGTGCTAGTCATCTTAAAACATACAAAACTAGAATAGAGTATAAAATATGGATGGCCTCAGACTGGAAGAATAATATGTCTGGAACTTTTTATGTGATTGCAGTCTGCAACCCCAAACAACCCCTTTAGCCTCCCTTTGGTTTTTATATGGATTTTATTACCTGTAGTGAAATTAATAATGTTACTGTGCTCCTTTTAAATACTAATTTCATTCAAGGTGTTGTGCAGATATTAGATAATGGTTATTTCACCTCCAGAAAGGATAGGTATTTGTCTTTCTGATAACCAGTACCCCAGCTTGACGCTGGTTTTGTTTATTCTGGGTATGAAGCAGATGTGGGACTGGTGGTGGGTGAGGGTATGTGGGTTTTTACAGAGCTGGGCAGCTCTTATCTGCCCAGCCACTGGGTAATGACCAGAGCACAGATGCATGTCAAAAAGATAGCTTGGGGTGCTCTGAGAAGAGCATGAAAGTCAAGGAGGAGAGCAAACTTTGCAAATAGCAGAATATGGCCTGTGAATGAATTAAGCTGGCTAAAGAGTGGTGTGTGCCTCTCTTTAGCAGGAAGCGTACAAGAGAGGGATAATTCTGCTCTAGTGCCCAGGTACCTGGAGCTGTCATGTCCCCTGTGTGCACAGCCTGGTAGCACACTTGACGTGAGCTGCCCACAGCTTTCCTAATCTACTCCTGTGTTTCCCTTTCCCTTCCTCTGCTGCCTGGCATGTGTGGACCCCAGGAGGCTGCGAGCTCGACCTGGCCTGCTTCGTCCAGCTGATCAACGAGATGGGGGGGATGCAGCAAGTGACTGACCTCAAGAAATGGAACAAGCTGGCAGACATGCTGCGCATCCCCAAAACTGCACAGGACAGGCTGGCCAAGCTACAAGAAGCCTACTGCCAGTACTTGCTCTCCTATGACTCCCTCTCCCCCGAGGAGCACAAGAAACTGGAGAAGGAGGTCTTGCTGGAAAAAGAAATCCTGGAGAAGAGGAAAGGACCTTTGGAGGGACATTCAGAGAATGCCTACAAGTTCCATTCCTTGCCCCGGTTTGAGCCCAAAAATGGACTCATCAATGGCGTGGTTCACAAAAATGGCTTCCGCAACAAGTTAAAAGAGGTCGACGTCCCACTGAAGACGGGCAGGCGGCGGCTCTTTGCTCAGGAAAAGGAGACCACGAAGGAGGACGAGGAGGAGGAGGAGGAGGGAGTTCTTAGCGACTTACACAAGTGTATATACAAGGTAACGAGGCTGGCTCTGCCCAGTCTTTTTTGTAGAGCTGATGGTGCTGCTGTTTGGGTGGTGTCTGGGTGCACACCCAGCTGTCTGAGGGGAGCTGATGGGTTGCAGTGGCATTCCCGAGGCAGCACTTACCGTGGTTATTGTGGCCAGGCAGTCTGGTGGCTTTATCCTGATATGCCTGGCTCCTGCAGGATGTCTGGAAAAGCTGGGAGGCATTATTGTCATAACAAGATGCCCTGGGCTCTACCCCCCTTCATCTCCTTGTGAGAGGTTCCCTGAATATCTCTGCCCAATTATCCTTGCAAACACAGATTGTATTTTCATTTTCTAGTGACATTTAAAGTAATGTTCTGCTTTCTCATTCCTGCTTCTTGCAAATCTCTCCGTGAGTGAAGTAGTGCTGCACATCAAAACGAACATCACTAGAAATACTACTACATTTAGAAAGGGCAAATTGAAATGCAAACAATATTTTCATCCACGATGCCAGACTTTGCTCAGCACTAACAGTCACATGGATGCTTAGTCCTCCTCATATCACGTGCATCCATTTACAAAGGAATGCTGACTCTTTCACTGTATTTTATTTGGCAGTCTCCTGCTCTGGAGCAGGACTTGGCACTGCAACCCACAGTGCAATTTTGAGTTATGTTGAATGGCGTAGCTGCACTCTGAGAGAAATATAGCCTTGAGTGTCCGTGCCCAGTAAAGGAATATGCTGTTCTTCCCCTTCCAATCTCACTTCCATCACCAGGAAATGAAGCCAGATAGCCCAAAATGACTTACTGTTAAGCTATTTAGGGACTGTATGAGCTCACAACTTGGGTTTTAAAACCTAGCTTCAGTTTTCTTTTGCAGCCTGTTATGATTTGTCAGCCCCAAAATTCTTTCTCCTGGGGACTCTGGCCTCAATCCCACCTTTGAAAAGCAATCTCTTTGCCATGCTGCCCTTGGAGAGAAGCCTATCTAATGACAGCAGCTTTTGTGAATAGTGAAGTTGCATTTCTGTGCTTAATATCCTGTGCTTAATGATGGTTAAATGAAAAACTTCATACACCTTACCCTGACTGCTGCATGAACAACCTCAGACTTAGTGGGGGAATGCCTTTTTCTTCTTTTCCAGTGCACTTCAAAGCTCAGTAGATACAAAGTCCCTCAAAAAACAAGATTGGGATTTGTGAGAAGTGTCCCAATCGGATTTAGGAAGTAAAAAACAGCAAGCAAGCAAGCAAAGTATAAGCAGTCTGAGTCTGCTCAGTACCAGGCCTTTACCCCAAAAGGCAGAGGGCTCCCAGGATTTCTGCTTGGTCACCAAAAAAAGCACTGGCAGTACTGGCAGCATCAGACCATGTCTGAGTCTGACAATACCAAACAGAAATACTTTTGTCCTGAGCAGGAGGCTGTCAGAGAGGAGCATCACTGAGCCCGTGGGCTGGGGCTCCTCCCACCCACCAAAGCAGCTGCAGCACATGGAGCCACTTAGAGAATGCCTTGGGTTGTCCAGTGTGGTACCAGTAGCTTTCCAGACACTGGGGCTTGCCTGTTTTGATCCCATCCCAAGTTCTCTCTAGTGCAGAGACTGGGAGCTGTTGTCACAGGTGATGGCCTGGGGAGAAGGCAGGGGGAAGCAAATCTCTGGTGTGTTTCTGGAGAGATGGAGGGCCCTGTGGGACACCTGGTCAGCCTGAGTGCAGAGAGAGGAATGAAGCTTCATTTTCACAGCACTCAGGGTAGAGCCCTGTAGGAGGACTGATGCATTAATACTGGTTATGTCACTTAGAGCAAGCCTCAAGATACAGAAATTATGCATCAAGCCTGATGTACCAGGGTAGCTCACAAGATGTAAAATTGCTGTAGTTCATCACTAGGCTTTAAAAGACTAAGGGAAGGTGGTGCTCTCATCAGTTGTAAGCAGAGAGTGCTTTGTGGCATTTAATGAAACAGGCCTTTTAATCCTGTGTGTGTGGATGGGGGAGTGTTCTTTACCCATTATTATGTTCCTGAGAAAACTGGAATTTCATTAACAGAACCTGCCCTCATGTTACAGTTTCCACAGATGATGGGATTGTAATGGTTCCTTTTTAAAGCACATTGCTAATTCTAATTAAAAATGAAAAAAACCCACACATAAAACAAACAAAAACACAAACAAACAAAAACCCAAAACACCAAAACAAATAAACAAAACCCCAAAAAAACAATCAACAAACCCATGCTTGTGAAAAATGCCTAGGTCAGTATCTTGAGGGCTGGAGGGAGCACGTCATAATCAATGGCTGTAGTCCAATTTAGGCCATCAAGTCTGTTCTTCAGCCTATGAAGAGGCCATGCATTTAGGGTTTCTCACAGTAATTTCTGCAGTCAGCACATGCTTGAGCTGTTTTTAACAAGAGACATGCAGTCTTCCAGGAGCAGTTACCACCATATCACATGTCAAGGTTAGAGTAAATCTCCTTTGAGTTAGGCTGACTTTCTGCCAGGACTCCCGAATTATTTTCAGTGTCTCTCCTTCCCAGGCTGTGAGGCCTGCTGTGCTTTTAAGTGTGTGCTGCAGGCTGCTGTGTTTGCTTGCTTTACTCCTAAATAAGTGGCTTTCCTACCTGACGATTAAAATGTTGTCATTTCTAAGTGTGTGAAGTAAACTGCTGACATCAAAGCAGGATCTGATGCAAGATTTTCACTGTACTTTCCCCAGTTTTATCTCTGAAAATATTTTAAAAATCTTAACTGGTGCTGACTGAAAGCAGCATTTCTTTCCATACAGAACGAACTGGAGGCATATTCACAGACTCATTAGAGGGACACAGAGAAGGAATCACAATGATACTTTTGCCAGCCCTCCCATAAAACTGTCATGGAAATCCTATGCTGAGCTCTCTTCACCCGGGGACTTGGCATTTTCATACTCCCCTTAAGAGGAGCCCCTCCTTCCCACCTGTGGCTATTGTGAAATCTCTGGTTTCAGCTCACATTTATGTTTGCTTTAATGTCTTTAACATTCATAGCATTGCAGTGTCCTTCTCTCTGCCTTCCCTCCAGGCTTGGTGGTGGTGATGCTCCCCCTGGGTTGGCTCTCAAGGTCCCTGCATCAGACAATGAGAAGAATCGGGGGAGGAAATAGGAATTTCTTTTCTTAAACCTTCCTCTCTTCTTGTCACAATAACAGAGACTCTGCTTTGTAGCTTGAAGTTCCTAGGACTGTTGCTGAACTGCTGAGATACTTTTCAGGGTGTTGGAAAGGGTATTTTGTTCCTCTGAAATTTATTTTGTGTTCTGGTTAGAATGCTCCATTAAAGCATTCTAAATTATTTTCTGTGTTGGCATCAGAAAATGTTACAGGATTCCTCAGATTAAAGAAAATGACCAAACAGCACAGATAACAAAAACCCCTCAGCCATTTAATTTGTTTTACAGTTTTTAGGAGACTAAAAAGATACGTAATTCTTGGGAAAGGAAGAAATGGGTATATGCAATTTTAAAGGGTTAAACAGTTCCAGTTTTCCGCTTCCTTTTTTTCTTGCTTGCTGTATACTTCTATTTTTTTTTCTTGACTACCTGAAAAATGGAAAGATGTGGCCAGTCTTGGAAGATGAGGCCTTAATTTTGTTTTTCTGCATAAGATGAGAGGAAGAGGCAATAACTGAAAGGAGGCAGCTGCTGCAGTGTTGGTTTGCCCCCGGTGGAGGCTGTGCCCGAGCGCCGTGACTTGGTGCGGGCCCTGCGCTTTACAAGAGGTTTTGTTGTAAAAGGCTGCCTCAATAAACCATTCACGAGGGCATTAAAAGATGAAGGAAATTGCTTATTGGATCACAGAGAATCCAGCTCTGAAGTTTATGGGAATCTGAGTGCCCCAGGCCCTGGGCATTTCACAAACTTTTTTTGCTAAAGCTAATTATGCAGCATTCAATTTAAAAAGTGACATCGTTACAACCGTATGAGGAGAGTGATAGACTTGGCCTCTGGGGGAAAGCTGCTTTTATAGTTCTTTCTAGTTTACTCTTGGACATAGTTATTAAATAAATTAAACACAAGAAAAGGCTGAGGTGGTTTGGCAGATCTGTTTCATAATTGAAAAACTAGAAAGGTAACAGTCCAAACAATAAAACTCATTTATGTAGGGTTTTTAAGTCTCTGCTTGCTGAGATGAGCAGTCGGGGCACAGTGGGAAGGAGTGGTGGATCTGGTGAGAGAGCAAAGACGTTTTGTACTCCGTGTTTCCTGGTCTCTGCCTGCAGCAGTGCCCTCAGACCTCGTGTGGTGCCTGCCAGCTCTTGTGGCATGCAGCTTCCCAGAATCTTCCTTCTGCCCTGGAGCAGAGGAGGCAACACAGGTCTTCCTGTCTGGGCACACCACGATGTCAGGGCTGAAAGGAGCAAGTGGGTTCTCATGCTCTTGCCTCCAAAGCCATCAGATTCTTCCCAGAGCTTCTGGTGTGGTGTAGGTTGCAGGAAAGCAGGTGCCTGGAAACTTTGGGGTAGCTCAAGCAGAAAACCAAGTCAAGAGCCTTTTCTTGTACAGCTCCTGCAGCAAGACCAAGAGAGAATGCACTTATTCAGCAATTTTACTGTGTTTTACTTTTCCTAACCTTGTAATGACAAGTCTTGGTTCCTTGGCATTTGAACTACTTTTATTGAATTGAGCATAACTAGTTTTTGAAAGCAAGTGATTACAGTAATCCTGGCAAACTCTGCTTTTTGTGACCCTCTTCCACCACGTACAACATTTTGATGCTGAGCATTTCTGTGAATTTTCTAAGTCTTTTTCACCTGCTCCTGGTACATAAAGAGCATGGCCACATGGTCACTGGGTAATGTATTGGATTTGACTGGCTGCCTACTGGAATCTTTGCAACCTCTTATAGGAAGCTGGGCCATGTCCACCCTCTGTATTTATCAAACACTAAGAGTTCTGCTGGACAAAGCAGTGTTCCTCCTGGGAACATGGTGGGTTTGGGAAGTTGATGGGATTGAATTTCTGTATCTTCTGAGGTATTTTTCTCTCAGCAGCAAAATGAGCTTTAGCCCCATACCTGTTCTAGAGACTTTGTTCTCTCTCCCTCTGTTGTCATCTGGGATCGAGCCTGAAAGGAAAAGAGTGAGGATATGGTGGAATGCAGGCATGTTTTTTCATTTTCACTTTTAATTTTATTTTATTTTTCCACAGGGTAGGTCTGTTTCCTTAACAACCTTCTACCGAACAGCAAGAAACATCATGAACATGTGCTTCACAAAGGAGCCTACAGTAGCTGAAGTAGAGGTGAGGCCAGCTCAAGGGGGGTGGTAAAGGTTTTTATTTCAGGGCATTGAGTATGGGGATTCAGAATAGTTGACTTCCAAGCATTTCTGTAATCAGTTTAAGGCTGTCTAGATTGAAATGTTAAAAAGATGGTTAAATAGACATGGTGCTGATACTTCCTTTTTTAAAATTTTTTGAACATTTTTAATAAAGGTGTTGATAAACTGAGGAAGAGAAAGAATTGTTAATCTGACATGCTGAAACACAGAAACGAAGAGGATCTAATTTTTGCCTGCCTTATTGTGATTTCAATTATTTATATTCTTATTTTTAAGCAATGTTTTATGTTGAATTACATTGAGGTCATGAAAACCTTGTAAATTTCTGGGGTTTGTATTTTAATGAGAAATAACTTGTTCAGCAAATTAAAAATGCATTACTGCTTTCTGTTACCACAGCAAGAATACTGGCGGATAGTGGAACAGAAAGATTGCCATGTAGCAGTGCATTGTGGAAAAGTAGATACCAACACCCATGGGAGTGGTTTTCCTGTGGGAAAATCTGAACCATTTTCAAGGTAAGATCCCCAAATCCATCCTCTTTGTTGCCTCACTCCTGAGCAGAGCCCAGCAGGGCAGCTTGGCACTGTGAGTGTTGGCACGGGGAATGTGCACTGACTGTGTCTCCCTCTGTGTCACCCCTCAAACAGGCATGGGTGGAACCTCACAGTCCTTCCTAATAATACAGGATCCATCCTGCGACATCTTGGTGCTGTGCCTGGTAAGGAAGTCCCTTCTCTGTTTGCAGCCGGCGTCAGTATCCTCTGAATGTGGTGCTGGTGGGCACCAAACGCTTCTCCCTCTTCCTGGCCCCGCTGTTGGCCAGCTGACTGAGCAGATGTGCAGTTGTCCATGCCTGCTGGTAGTATTTAAAGGGGTGAAGGCAGCCATGCAGATAAGGGATTAATGAACAGTTGAGACCCTATTCCTGGAGGAAATGGTTGTACCTGCAGTATCCCTCGCTGTTCTTGCCAGGCTATCAGTGTTCTTTTGTGTCAGGACAGAGCTGTGCAGCTTCCACACTTGCAAAATGAAGTCTGTAGCACTGGGAAAAGCAGCACACTCATTTTTTAAATGAATTGATGCACCATTGCACACCTGTACACCATTGCAGTTTACTGGTAAGAAACAATGTGGAATCCCCTGTTGAGATCAGGAGTCTGGGAAACAGGATACCTGCTGAAAAGTTACATGGATGCTTGACAACATGAAGCAACCTGTCTGATCAATGGCAGTGAGCTTGAATTATGGGTACTTGTAAATTCTCCAAGGAATAAAAGTTTTATACAGCTATTATAAAACAAACATGTTCAAGGGCACTGCAGTTGGTTGGTAGAATATTTTCTTAGTGGAAAACACTGAATTTATTAAATTACTCCCTGTGAATTATTCACTCTGATAGGAAGACTTATAACTTCAAGGGTCAGCTTACAGGGAGAATAAGATTTTAGATTTAAATGCCCTCTCAAACTGTCTTTTGCTGAACAAATTGAAGTTACTCAAAACTCATTTTTCATCTCTTTGTTTTAGGAGTGACAATTCCTTGGCTAAATATTGGCATGGTCTTTTCTACCTCATGCTGGTCTCGAGACCAAAATCACCTTCCATACATTGACTACTTACACACTGGTGCTGATTGCATTTGGTAGGTACTCCTATGGTTTTTATTCACATTCCCTGCGGTGGCTGCCTTAGGCTGGTGTCAGTAGCAACTTGTGTTAGCACTTTTGCATGAGGGAGTCTCACCGTTTGCATGAGGGTCCAGTGTGTGTGTCGGGGGAAGGGTCCAGTATTAATGGGAAAATGTGATATAAACTTAGGAGATGAAAACCCATTTCCTGGAAGAAAAGCTTCACTTAGTTTTCTGTGGTCTTTTCTGGTGTCTCGATGTCCCCATGGTGGCAGTGGCATCATGAACGGGCACATGCAAAGTGTGTTCTCACACATTTCTCTGATGCTGATGTCAGGGGTTCTGTCACTGGGAAAGCACGTGGCCCAAAAAAAAAGGATTTGAAATCTGGAGAAAACTATTAAAGCAGGATCTCCTCTCTCTAAATGTGTTAAGTTGAAGACATGTTCTGTATGTGATCCTTTCAAGGGGTAAAGGTAAAGGCTGGATTATTCTGCAGATCTGGGAGTTTGTCAGTTTCTGTCATGGGCATTCCATGGCTCTTCTCCCTGTTCTGTGAATCAGGAATCTGTAATCTTTTATAATAGTATACTATCAGGACAAATTGCTGAGCAAGCTATGTTGTCCTCAGCCTTACATGGGTCTGTTTCTCTCTAAAACATCAGTCTAGTCTTAAATGACAGTGAATTCCAAACAGAAGGTATTCAAGAATCCCCTAATTAAGTTCTGAGGCCACTCTTCATACTGTGTGTCAAAACATGTGACTCTTGGGATTGAACAGGCTTGCATGCAGACAGCTCAAATTTTAGGAAAGACTGCTATTCCTGTTTTTCAAATCCAAGAAGAATAAAAGCAAAGAAGCCATTTGCTTTATCTTGATGGACTTACAGATATGAGTACATAGCTTAAGGCATGTTTGTGATGATAGCCTTGATGAAACAGGGATGGTAGGCTGGAATAACTCATAAGATGGAAGTGGAACTCCTTTGTCTGTTGAAGCTATTTTTCAGCAAGGCTGCCAGCCTGAAGTGTCAGGCTGGTATTCATTAGCTCATTACAGTTTTTAATAGTGCAATAAAGCACCCAACTGTGTTAGGAGAAGATGAATTTAGTATCTGCAGGTCTGGTGCAGTACACAGAGCAGCCCTGACAGTGTTGCCTTCGGTTGCTGCTTCAGGGACAACAAAGCGGCCGCTGGGCTCCAAACCTCTCCTCCATCTTGCCAAGTCCATCTACCACCCAGAAATCCAAGGACAAATCCTTGTGCTGCTCAAACCACTTTGCTTACCTGCAGATTGCTCAGCTCACTCTCTGATCTCTCAGGTTTTACCTCATGGAGATTAAACAGGGGAAAACTCAATTTGCATGCAGGGCAGAGGTCAGTGACCTAGCCTTTTTATTCTGGAGGGATCTTTGGTGCCCAATAAAAGAGAGAAGGAAATCTCATTCTGCCAAGACACTCAGAAGTCTATACTGGCCACTTCCCATTTTTATAGGTACATCAGGAATTGCAGATGAGTGCAATTGCAGCATGCACCAGTTGCAAAGGTTCTCATTCCCCTTGGTCGTGCCGCAGGTACTCAGTTAGTTCCATGCACTTCTGTGCTGCCCCTGCTCTTCACACATTCTTCCCAAGCATTTTCCTATGCCTGTCTTGTGAGGGACTGCGTGCTTGGATCTTCTGTCTGGCCCAGCCATATCTTCTGACTCTAAAAGAGAAGAGTGGGTTCTGCCATGATCTGGGTTGAAATTTAAAATATTTTCATCTCTGTTTCAAATATGTTATTACAGTGTAACTAGAGTGATACACCACAGGTGGGGAGGTGTACTGATGCTGTCACTGTTAGCAACAAAGTATTTGAGACATGCCATGCATTTAAAATTGCTGTTGGGACTTGATCCCGACTTACCAGGATGAAGTTCTTCTATTTCATCTCTCTATAACCCTGGGAGTTCTTAGCAAGGTCCTGACCATTGTCAGTATATATATAAGGAGTAGGTCTTCATACACCTGGGCAACCAGCTCAATAAAAGTCTTATTGTGGCTGCAATTAGTTGTATGAGCAGATTATGTCATGTCTTCTCCCTCTTGGCTTAAAGATCAACAAACACAAATCAAAGTCATTGTCAGTACAGTGAACAGTGATGAGGTGTTCAGATCACAGGAAGTGCAGCCTTCTACAGACTCTCCAGTCTGTGATGCACACAGAGTACCTGACAAGGTTTGTAAGGTCAGCAGAACACTTCATGAAGTTGCTGAAGAGCTCACATGAATGGCAGGAAGACTGTACCAGTTCCCCAAAATCTTTCCAGTTTCATTCCCTTGTTCCAAATTTGGAAAAATGACTCCATGTGTGTGTGTTTCTGGTGTGGGGGCAAATGGAGTCCAGATTGAGGTCTCATTGCCTAAAGAGAAAGGCTAAGTCATGATAAAGCTGGAGATTCTTTTTACTTGCTTGAGAATCACCTCTCAGATAGGCTGCAGGCAAGAGCAGTGACCAGTTGTCACCATATCCCCTCCCTGCATCCAGAAAAACAGCAGTTGTCTGGACGTGTGGCTCCGAGACTCGAGACTCCTATGTTACTTCTTGTCATTCTGCTGAGGGAGCAGTGCTGGCAGTGAGCACAAGAGGACAGCTGCTTCCTTGGCTTCTAAGGAGAGGAGAATGCGCAACTTGGCAGATTTCTAGCAGAGTTTGAAACCTCTCCTGCCACTTTGGCTGCTCTTAGTCAGATCTGTTGTGGCAGGGGAGAGGAGGGATGTGGGATTTGTTCAGTAAGCAAGGCAAGAAAGTCTTAGGCAACTTCATGAACTAACAGTAGAGGGAATTTGTGGTCTCTTGACTTACAAACAGAACATGCTATTAAATGTGAAGATCTTTTGGTTGATGCACAGATAATAAATGCAGCCTTTTATGGTAAAGATAACACATATTGATGCTCACAATATGCAAACTTCTGCCCATAATTAGATGGTTTGGTGCTGTTAAATGGACATCAATCTATTGCTGATTTCTCTCCTCTGACTCTGCAGAGGACTGAGTTTGCACATTTCTGTTTTGGGGATTTTGTGTCTTCTGATACTTGCTGAACGTGATCAGACTGAGTCTGAATAAACAACTTCCCTTCAATCCTCAGTGTTTTACCAAAAGAGCTGTATGAATTGTGTTGAATTTCTTTCTTCTAATCAACGTGCTGGTCTGAATTGTGTGTTCCTGTATAGCTGTGGACTGTTATTTGCTCCACAGTAAATCTTTCTCTTTTCCTCTGACAAAACAACAGGTATTGCATTCCTGCTGCGGAGGAGAACAAACTTGATGATGTGGTACATACCCTGCTGCAAGCCAATGGCACTCCAGGGCTGGAAATGCTTGAAAGTAATGTAATGGTAGGTTTAACACTGGGAGAGGTGTTCCCATTTGAGAGCCCAAGGCTAATCAGGAGGCTGTTTGGTGGGGATTTATTTTGGTTTTGTCTTACACTGCAGTGGTGCAGAGGGGGATACTTTCTGTTTGCAGTATTTACCCACATAGTATTTTTCTAACAAGGGTGTTATTATGTATTAATATAAAAACAAACATGAAAGTGCAATAAATGTTTTTAATACTGTCTAGGATGTACTTAGCCTCACAGAGGGAGTGGGATTTAATCAATTCATCTGCCATGACTGACATTTTATGATGCCAGCATGGATAGGAGAAACCTAATACTTAGGTATTTTTGCTGCCTTTGTTTATCTTTTGGACAACAATTTCGTTATAGTGCTTTTAAGTATAAAATGGGGATCCCATAGCAAAAACCCCTCTCCTGGCTACCCTTGTTAACATCTCACAGAAGTGCAGTAGCACAATGGATTCAGTCCCAAGTCGGAAAGGATGGGATGGAAAGCTGTACGATCTGTGTTGCTTTCTGTAGTAGCAGACACTGTTCTGGCCTTGGGCAGGTGAGAGTTCAGACTGTTGGTTTGAGGAGAGGCAATCCTGCAGTTGTCACTCCAAGCGCTGAGGCTCGGCACGGGCGCAGTGGGAGAGGGGAAAGCACCCAGAATGGAACTGTTGGCAGAGCACAGCTTTGCTCCACCAGCAGTAGCAGGTGGCAGCACCCAGCCAGGAAGAGGATCAGAGAACTGTAAAAGAAAGGCCCAATTGATGGTTTTTCTCTCGCTCTTTTTTTTTTTTTTCTTTTCTCTGTCTTTCCAGATCTCCCCAGAGATCTTGTGTAAGGAGGGGATCAGGGTGCACCGTACTGTACAGCAGAGCGGGCAGTTTGTTGTCTGTTTTCCTGGATCCTTTGTGTCCAAAGTATGTTGTGGCTATAGTGTTTCCGAATCGGTGCACTTTGCTACCACCCAGTGGACAAGTATGGGCTTTAAAACAGCCAAGGTAAGTTGAGGAAAGGAGTTAAAATGGATTCACGGCCTGCCATCTAAAAGGACAGCAGACATTCCCAGGATTGATAGCATTCTGAGAGTAGTGCAACTACATCTGTTTTTCTGGACTACTAAATAAACAAAAAAAAGGAAAAAGTTCTGCAAGGCATAAGATGATCCAGTGTTTTCAGAAAAGTGACTGAGTTGTTAACTGACAGTTAAAGATGTGTATAAATAAAAAAATTCAGAAGATTGTTATGCCTGCAGACCAGTTTGCAAGGAGGCTTTTCAAAAATCCCTTCAGAGCTAATGATTATACATTGTATTATGCTTACTATTTTTTTTTTAAAGTGATGTTTTCTAGAACCATTAGAATCTCAGGTGCAAATATCTGAATAACTGTGCTTGTTAGATCCTATGGTAGGCAGAGTCAATTAATACTCACAGCTGTATTGCTTGTTTTTCTCTGCCCCTTCATTCAGGAAATGCTGTTGATCAGGGCAATTTCAATTTTAATCGACTTGAAAATCCTTAGGTTCACTGACCAGCCCATCCAATGCTAGATGTAAATAAATAACCTTCCCATTCCCTTTTCACACAACTAACCAAGGCAGGTTGCCTGCAGAAACAGGTGATTAGTCCAGTCATCATGATTCTGGCTACGTTTCTGTGTTCTTGGACAAAGAATATACGCCACTAATTGTGTTTCCAACCTTCTGAAATACACACTGGGTTACAGATACTATTTTGGTAGTGTTTTATAGCTAAGCCACTAGTAAATTATCCTTTACAGCTTCAGACCAAGTTACTAAGTAATTAACTGTAATATGTCCACAGTTAGGGATTGCTTCTTTAGGGTAAATGGAATTCTTCCAGCCTGGTTATACTAACTGTATATTAACTTAGTTTGAAATAAAAGATTATTTTATTATATATTTATTTTGGGGGAAGGTGGGAATTATGTATAAGTAAGGCATAAGAATCCTGAGCTAACCTTTCCTGTCTGAACGTACATGATTATATTAACTCCATGTGCTGTATTTATTGCTCTAATGAACACTTGTTTGATATCGTGAAAATGCTACTCCTGTAAGAGACAGAAATCACTATGCAGCAATTAAACAGCTCTTGGTGCCTCAAATTTTGAAGATCAGTTTCTTTTGATTAATTTTTAAGAGCTTTGCACTGGGTAAATATAAGCTGACTGAAAATCCAGCAGATTACAGTCTGTGATAACCTACCTTGGAAATTGAAGTCACAGCTCTCGCAAACTTTACGAAGAACCACAGATAACAAACATGTCTGTATCGAAATAACTTTTGAAACATCTACTGCGTTGTTCTGTTATTTCTCTTTTTTTTTCCTTCCCTTCCCTTTCTGTCCTCAAACTGTCTTATGTTCTTAATTCCCTTTAATTTTGGAAATTATCTTTTGGTTCTTCCACTTTGACAAGGCACTTTGCCATCTTTGCCACAACACTGGCCAGGATTGTGCTTTCCAGAGGTGGTGAGATGTTCTGTGTAATGGGCAAGATTCCCCTTTTGGACTGTTAAATGAACTCGCTGATAAACAACTGTACTTTCTGTCTGTTCGTTCTCCACAGCAATACTGACAGTTTTTAGCGTTTGATAAATTAATTTTTTTTTCATCCTGTGATACTGTGATCTGATTTTTTTTATAGTGACTCTTTTTATATTACTAAAATGATGTTGTTTCATTTCTGTATTGAATGACTGCTCGATCTCCTTTAATACATGGAAAAATGAAATTCTGCATCTGAAATTGCATTGATTTCAGTCTTAAAAGCACTTTGGAAAAATTGTTGGAATAAAAGAGTTTATATAAACACCTGTGTAAAGGGATAGTCAGGTTTAACCTAGACCATACTTGGAACAAGGTTGCTGCCTTTTAAAAAGCACCCTAAGAGCTCTTGAAATTTTAAGGTAAGGATGAGAAAAAGATTTAGAGTTGTGGTGGAAGAGTGTATGTTTGGAGTGGCAAAGGGATAACCCCATAGCTTCAAATAAGGCAAAGTCAATGAAACTTGTTTAGGAAACTGAAGTACAGAATGTTGGACTAAATGAAGGCACTCTGGGTTAGAGGTTTGGAAATAAGAGGGAATGTGTGGTTTTAAAAGAGGGCTTTGGTGCTCTAGGGCCTACCAGAAATTGGGTGGGAAGAGCCTCAGCTGGTACTGTAATACAAGAGGAAGAAGTACATAGGAAAGATGGAGTTAGTCTTCCAGTTGGACCAGCACTGCTGCACACACAGGAGAGGTTACAGTCCATAAGCCAGGTTTAAGTCTGTTACCAGTGACAGAATCCCTGTGCACTGATTTCCCAAACAGGAAAATAGTGGTATTAGCACAGTACTCCTTGGCCATCCATGGAAGATGCTGGCAGGGGTTGGAGAGGATTTCCCAACCTCCAGTTTTAGTTGGGGTGAGGAACATGCCTTTAAAATGCCACAGGTTTCCCACTTCTTGGTTCCTCTCACAAAGGTGTCCCACCCAGAGCACATGGGGCTCCTTCAGATGAAACCAAAGGGAGAGTGTTCCTACAGAAGTGTGCCTGATGTTCTCACTAGAAAAGAGCTGTGCTGTGGTGGAGAGCCAAGATTAAGAACCTTGGAAGAGCAGTAAAATGCAAAATCCCCACTGTTGGGAAGAAGTAACTGTACAAAAAAACTAGAACAGGGCAACCACCGTGGTGACTTTCGCAGCAAGGTCATGGCCTCCAGCCCTTGAAACTTTGGGAGGGAGGTAAGGACAAGAGTTGCAGCTGACAATCTGTGAGCATTTGGGGGAGAAAAGGCTCTTAAATAAATTTAAAATTGAAGTTCACACACCAAAAAAAAACTGATTTAAAGAAAAGCAGAGGATGGCAGTTTTTATTATGAAAGGAGGAGGTCTCTTTCTGCATTCCTCAGGAGTTTATACTAGCACAGTTTAATGTATCCATAACCTAGGAAAGGGAAGTTAATAGCAAAACTAGTCCTTTATGCTGCAGATATTAATGGTTATGTTAGCAAAAATTAAAGCTATGAAGTGTTACAGAAAGATTTCATGATACCGAGTGATCCAAGTGAGGAAATGGTAGATGAAGTTCAGTGTTGATAAATGTTAAATTTAAAAACATAATCCTGATGTGACATATACAGAGATGGGCTCTGAATGATGGGCTCTCGCTACTGAGAAAAGAGGATTCCTATGGAGCTTTCAGTCAAGTTCTCTGGAATGGCATAACAAAAAAACATTGAAAGTTAAGGACTGCAAGGAGAAAATAGATAACAAAGCAGAAACTGCTCTGGCACTGTGTAGTCTTGGTGGTTTTTTGCAATTCAGAGCCTCTAACAGCAGAAGGAATATAGGGGAACTAGAAAAAGCACAGCAGAGGTCAGTGGTTAAAATTATTAATTATCCCCTGCATTAAATACAAGAGTACTACTCAGCCTGGAAAATGAATGACCAAGAGATGTATGAGAGCAAGAGAGATCACAAGTGCCGGGCTGATGATAATTATAATGTGAATGTTTACTGACTTTTGTGACATGGAAAAATGTGTCACTGAAAGAAATAATCAGGCAGCAGTACAAGTTTTTTGTTAAATACTTACCTGTGTATTTCAGTACTGTATGGAAGGGAAAAGTGTACATAGGTTCAGAAATTCAGATAAATGCAGAGATAACAGCAAGTTGTGCTAAAGCCAGCTTGGGCTCAGGCTGTCCCCCAGCTGGAGCCGACCTTACTTTCTTCTCCAGCCACCCACTGTGGCCTTTTAGCCTGGCTGTGTGTGTTGCCTGTGTAGGATTTTTCCCTTGGATTTGAGTCTGTTCTTGTGTACACAGCCTCAGCCTAAGCAAACCTAACATGGAAAAATCTTCCCACAGCACTCTAAACAGTGCACCTGTCTCCTAACAGTGCATCTGTTCCAACCCCATGCAGGGTCCAGTGGAGCAAATAGCTTCTGAAGAGCACTCTTCTTACCACTGAACCTCTTTGGAACCCATTTTGGTCAGCAAAGGCTGTTATTCCATTTTATGTGATAGTTACCCCTTGAATGCATGCAGTTTGGTGCTATTAAAAATTATTAATTTTATGATAATATTGAAATACCCAGAGAACATAATTATGGTTACAGAACAAGGTGAAAAAAAATTAAGGTAAAAATGAAAATCTTCGGGGTTGTGTGTGCTGAGTAGGTATTTAGGAGGTTTAACCACTAACCAGAAATGTCACCCTCACATTACAGTCCAGTGTTAGCTCATTTGAACTCTCTGACTCTACATAAGCCAAAAGAGACCTCTGCAGGTACTGGGAAAATGCTGCACATTTCCCACCTGCACATTAAATCAAGGCATTTGCCTACCTAAGAATTATCAAACAGGTTTCAGCTGCCAAAATAATTCATTTGTATTGAGTGAAAAACGTAACTTTAAAAGCTTTCACAGAGTGGAACCAGTAACAGGCAGAACTGAACCCCCCTCTTTTGCCTGTTGTTTCTTATCCCTGGCATCTGCCCATTCTGCTAGGTTTTTTTGTTTTAAAAGCAGGTCATATGTGAAGATCTTACACTTTGTTTGTACTCTGAACCATCCAGTATTACTGGGCTTGAGTGATGGTGTTGCTCCTCTTGGCCTCCACAAGAAAAATTAATTTTTAGGGAGAGAATTTTGAGGTGCTTGGAACATAAACACTTTGTTTAACTGAGACTGTGGAAAGATTTTACTTGTGGTTGTTTTAAAAGGCTATTTTTTGCTTCAGTTTATTAGTATTAATAATATTAGTTAATTAACTTTTGATTGATTCTTCGTAACATTTTATCTTCAAATTTACTCGGGAATTAATGTGGCAATTTCCTCCCGTCCCAGGAAATGAAGCGGCGCCGTATAGCCAAACCATTTTCAATGGAAAAGTTGCTTTATCAGATTGCAACAGCAGAAGCAAAAAAAGAAAACGGACCGACTCTGAGTACGATATCATCGCTCCTGGGAGAGCTCAGGTAACGAATTGGGGGCTGCTTACCTCTTTTGTTTTCATTGGCAGACTCCAGAGGTGGATGACGTAAGTAACCCATTCAGACACATCTTGCCCCTACTTGTCCAAGCAAAAGCCCAGCAGATGTACCTGAAGACAGGCACACATGGAAAGAAGCAGCTTCCTTGGCTGTAGCTGATGTGACAGTGCTCGTGGTTAGGATGTCTTAAATCTAAGAATTCCCTACTTTAGACACCTTAAAAAAATTGAAACTGCAGTTCGCACTGGGTTTTTATTTTGTTAATTCTTGGTGCTGAGAGTCGAGATTTCCTGACGCATTACGTGAACTATGTGGTGCCAAGTGGTCTAACACCTTCCTTGAGTTTTTCAACCTCTTGGCATCAGTAGTCACTGTGAATCCATGTCTGTAGTGGCTTTTGCACCAGGAACCCTTGTCTTCAGTATCAAGACTGTTATACTACAGGTGCAAAAAGTCCTTTGTTTACAGAGAGTTGTCTTGATTTTGAATAGTGAGTAAGAGAGCAGTTGTGCATGCATGGTAACACATCTGGTGTTAGAACTCCAGTGTTTTGAAGAGTAAAAGATTCACACTCCTTTTTCTCTGCAGTATTAAGGACACATGTTCAGGGTTTCTCTTAAGATAGGTGAGAAAAGAAAATACAATGTTGCCTGGCTTCCTGTGTAATGATCTTCTCTTTTGTTCCCTACCATGTAGTTGCTACCTATCTTTCAAGTTTGTGACAACTGATACTCGAGATGTCAAGAAAGTTTTGATGAATGGAGTCTACAAACTGTATTTAACTAACTAGCATGTTCATTTGGAAAATTTCCAATGACATATTGAAGGGGAAAACAGCCTATGTGTTGTTTAGTGTTCAGAAAAAAAATGCAAAGAGGTGTGCTGACTGCTTTACCTGCAGGTGGCTACCCTGTGGGAATAACCACTTTCAAGTGCCTTTTTTTTCCCCTTGAAGAGGAAGTCTGCAAATACAAAAGGCAAAACAAATGATGGTGCTTGCTCTTAGACCATCACATCGACCTTTATCAGAGTGGTTCTCAAACTTGTTCTTATGCATAGGTTGGAATTCACTGGAGGATATGGATCCTTCCTGTCACTGCTTATAGGAAGCAAAAGCCCAAACAACAAAATCTAAAAAAAAAAAA
>VZUA01022054.1:0-12597 GCA_013401035.1 Horornis vulcanius | reverse complement strand
TTTGGGTTCCTCCTTATGATTTCCCAGGCCAGAGTGAGAGTGTTATGTACTTGGCTTTCCCACTGGCCCAAGCTAGTGCCTGAAGCCTAAAAATCTATGTTCTGTCAGTTCCCACAGGTTTTGCAGATGGGCCACCCTCTCCAGCAGTTTTTCCCTCCACCCAAGTTGCATAGACAAGCCCTACTTAAATACAGAGTTTAAGTAGTCAGCTTTTGATGAAAAAGGATTTTTTCTGCACTGAAAAAGAAAAAACCACTTTGGGGAATACAGTTTACGTGCAAACACCACGTGCATGTTGCCACAAAGATACTGAGTCCCTGAAATTTCCTTTTGTGGTGCATTAGGGTGATATTGTGGTGCATTAGAGTCTGGCTATTCAGAAAATTAAGCCAATGCTCTTTGCGTTCTCATCATCACTCGGGAGGGGTTCAGTAGAAGAACAGTCTCCTTTGGAGTATCTGGGTATTCTATACTCAGTCCAAAGTTGTGGTTTATACAAGCCTAAAGTGAAAAACAATGTAATATCTTCCCTCTGCTCTCAGAGCATTTTTGATGTGTTCTCAGAGAGAGAGCAGAACAGCCGCCAGGGAAGTAATTGTTGTCACTTGCAAAGTGGCTCTCATCCAGGGAGCAGGCAGAGCACTGTGAGCTCAAAGCTGTGGTAACTTTAGTAAGTGTGACATTCACTAGGCAGAATGTGAATGTGTCCTGTTGCTATAATACACACATACTTTTTACCCTTACTACCAGAGGGAGAGATGGTGAGGCCATGTACTTCAGCAACCATGAGCCAGCACATTGGGAAACTCTGTAGATCTGCAGTGTCTTCATTCATCTTCTTCTTGGTGGTGGGTGAGTACCAAACCACCTTCCTTAATTGGAGAAATATAGGTTGTTTGTGGAGCTTGGCCTGAGAAGTTCTCTGTTTTTGTTTTTTTTTTTCAAAATGCAACTTTTAACTGTGGGCTTCCTCAGGGTGCAGGGAAATTGTATTTAGTGTTGTGTATTCCATTAAAACATACTTTTCTCTTTAGATACATTCTTGTTTGTCTACTATAAATGTTCACAAAGAGTGTATTTGCCTGTCTTTACCCAGATGTGTAACATCTTTCCTAGAAGCTTAATTTCTATTTTGTTTCTCCGATATATTAGCCACCAGTTATTTTCACAAGGTAGTTATTCATATCTATTTTTGAAAGCCAACCTCAGCCCAGGGCAAAAGCCATATAAATTAAGAGCAGCAATGTGCAGTCATTGATCACTTAATCATAGACGTCTGGGAGCTGGATACAGCTTGTAAAGCACCTTCGTGGCACCAGCATAGTATGAGCGTGAAGCTGAGCTCTAAAGCAAAGAAAACCATCTGAAAGACAGTAATTTCATCAGGGGAGGATTTTTTTTGTGGGTTGGAAATGGAGCCCTATTTGCCCTCAACCCCTCCTCCGGCTACTGAGTGTGAATAAAGGAGAGGAGGCTAAACTGGAAAGGTAGAATTCTGCACTGACCTCCACGCACCGTTTTGGTTCCTCCATGCTGTTGGCAGCTGGCAGAAGAAGCTTTCAGGGAGCTCGGATTTACTCCAGGCACCAAAGTGGGGCTCCAGGACAGGAAGAGAGTGCAGCTGTTTTTTATTCTTTCCTTTTGTTTCCCCAGTGCCTCTAGCCTGCCTTGAGTATTTGTATTTCTCACTAACAGGTCTGATATGGCCTTGCATGGGGAAGTATCAACCTGCAGACTACGTAAAGGGCTGAGGGCTTTTGAAGGAGCCCTGTTAGTACTGCCAAATGTGGAGCACATTGCCATGTTATAGGGTGTCCCAGAGAGCTTTCTCCCCTCGTGGCTGAAAACTGGGCATGAGCTAAGGACTTCATATGACAATGACCTATTAGATCATCTAATCGTTTGTCCAGGTCTGGACAAGATCATCCATGCTGTATTTCTCTGTACCCTGTCTAGCTCAAGTGCTTTCACCAAGTAACCTTGCATTCCTCTCCATGGGCTTGAGCCCCACAACCCCCATGACAAGGGAGCTACACATCACTCTGCTAATGAAGCAATTTAAGTCAATTGCTTTGAAAAAGCAAAAGAGCTTTGAAGCAGAGTCAGCAAAGCATTTGGCATGGTATGCTCCCAGATGCCAAAACGATAAGGGCATTGTGTAATTGAATGCCAGTGAACTAATATGTTCCAGTTTTGCAGCCTTAAAAAATAAAAAAAGAAACAAAAGAAAGAAAGAAAAATAGAGGTAGCTGTAATCTTCTCAGTGAAACCCTGAGAGAGCTGGGACAAAACAAGGTAGCCCGCTCCTCTCCTGTTTTAATTTTCCTAATTAAATTACATGATTTGTATTGAATCAAAGATGTGGAATAAAACAGATGACAAGGCCAGTTATTTCATGATAGGAGATGTGTATAAAACACTCATGATGAACAGAGGCAACATCAAAGCACATTGTTCCTACTCAGTTACATTTGATGTGCCACTAAATGTCTGTATAAAAAGTATACCTTTTGCATCACTAAAAGCAATAAAAATTATAGTTGTTTACCGGGTGCCTATGGCAAGATTGGAATACTTGTAGCAGAGAAGAAATTTTGTGACCATTCCAGGAAAACAAGGTAGCAGTAGCACACACTAGCTAAAGCAGCAGTTATCTAGTGGAGAAAATGGTTAATAAACTGAGATTTAAAAAGAGTATGCATTATGAAAGTGCTCAAATTCACTCTAATAAATAACCAAATAGATCCTTTCAGCATATTGGGTGCACAAAACTGTAATATGTCAAGCTTTGTCAGTTATTTCGATTATACTTTGTATTTCCTCAAAGTATCATGTCAAGATACTTTAACTTTTATGACTGCTGCCTCGATACATGTATCTAACTGGACAGGGAACATCTGTACCTCAGATTTCTCCAGGAAGCTCCAGTGGGCTGATTGGTAAGATTACGTATGAGTGGAAGGATAATATCTCACCCGGTACCTTTAACAAGAACTACTAATTTCAGGGGACCGGATTCAAAGCTATATTTGGATACCTAATTCTCAGGCATCCAATTCTCATCGGTTGGTGTGCCAGTTCTAAGGCAAAAATTTTCACTTTGAGGTAAAAGCACAGGGCGCCAAACAGCTCATAAAGTGTTTCACATGCTCTGCTGCTGCCTAGTTTCACAGCCAGTTTATGGTTCCTGTATTTTTGCATCCAGGAGTTCTCTCTTGTCTCATATTTAAACTGTGAGCTCTATACCCCAGCCCTTTGTAAGGTGCCCAGAACAACAGGGCCCTGCTGGCTGACAGAAATCCTCTACTCCCATATGAGTCATAAATAATAATAACTATGAATACAACTGTGATTTTTGTGTACCAGCATGCCTGGAGGAGCCATTCAAGTAACTCTCAAACTCATCATAAAGGGGTTTGGTTTTCCATTTCCTCGAGGCATTTGTCTCTGAGCAGAGAGTGTCTATTGTCCTTGTGATGCTTTACCAGACCCACACAATAGCGTTTCACACTGTGTGGATGGCAATGAACAACTCAAGACAATGGAAAATCAGGACCTTCTTCCCTCTGGAATGGTCTGCAGTCCTTGAGAGGACGCCAACTAGCTCGAAGGGAAACTATTTCACTTGAAGAAAATAAAACAGCAGAAGAGCCTTTTCCAAAAATTGGTCTGAACTCTTTCTTGGCAAAAGCTTATTTTTAGGTTTGCTTTTCCCTCTTTTTGAGACGGCAACTATTCCTCTCATTTTCTGTGCCCAGGCTGGTGTTTCCAGAAATGAGATCCACTCTCACTACTCTTAGCTCAAGGAAATTATACTATGATTAGCACCTGCATATGAGAAGGCAGGTTGAAATGTCTGCTACAGACACGTTCATGTTTTTCTAACAAAAGTTAGCAGAGAATAGCTGTCACCCCAGTACAGGCATAAGGCTGATGTTCTGTCCCCCAGACTGCTGACAGGATCTGCTTGGGGTTCAACCTCTGCTAATGGAGATTCTTCCCATGATTTCAAGATTTCCTGTCCTGTAACTGAAAGTCCATGCTGAAAATTCTAATAATCCCCTTAGGTTTTGGGATGCAGGCAGTTGCATTAGGTGCACACTTACTCCCTGTACTTGCCAAAATAGAACTGCCAGTGTATAACTGTACATGCATGTTCTGCTTTGCCTCAAAAGCAGTTGAGGCAGGAACATCAGGCCCTGAGGCTTTTTGGGGTGGGAGAAAGAGGTTAGAGTTGCAGATGGAAATGGGGCTGACTGGATTCTAAATTTCACCCAAAGCCATTAGACAGTGGCATTAATCTTCCTTCCTCTAGTATGACAACAGAAAGGAGCTGATATTCAGGAAAAGACCTGTCTGTACACAGGAACATAATCTAAGCAGGAACTAGGAAGAAAATCCCTCTCATCAATTTCTAATATTGACTGCCCTCACGTGCTAATTCCAGGGGCCATTCTTTGTGCTGGTTAGAGGTCAGGAGCAGCAGGGACATTTATCATCCTATCACCCTCAGCTGTCCTCTTCTCTCTCTCTTTCCTGGTACAGATATAGGAGTTACTGGTGGAGGTGGAAGCAAGGAGAATGCAGCAGCTGTGACTCCTGTAACAGCACAGCCTTTGTTGTTGACATCTGAGCCTTGGAACCTTTTGGTGACTCAAACACCAGCCAAGGAGAAAGCCAAAGAGGGTGAAACTGTGATCTTGAACTGTCATCTTAGCAGTCCACAGCATCCCTCCCTGACCAACCCGATGGTGAAGTGGTACAAAGAAGATGAAAAGGGGCACATGGACCTGCTAGAACAGAATGTGACCATTTTGCCAAATAAATCCAGGATCTTCATGAGTGGAGACTTGTCCCAAGGGGATGTTTCCCTGATTATCCTCAATGTGACAACCAGTGACCACGGTATTTATTTCTGTGAGGTTACACTTCCGGACGGGAAGGTGGTCACAGGAGATGGCACAAAGCTCAGGATCAGGAGGGCTCTGGGTAATACTTGGAGTTATTTACTTCTTTTTCTCCTTGTTTTTCCTCCAAAGCTGGTTTGCACACTTGCAGAAATAGAGAAGTTGGCTTGTTTGGCCTCGGGCAATAAGGGTCTGGTGTCATGGAGTGCAATTGCTCTATAGCACTTCTCATTATTTTTGTAAGGCCACCTAAAATACCTTAGCTTGTCTCTGTAAACAATCACAGGTATTATTATAAGGAGGAGCATTTATACCACAAAAATAAGGAAAAGGGTTTTCCATAAAAATAAAGTCACTGGAAAGAATAAAACAGTCAGACAAGTTCCCCTTGTACTCACAGCTCTGTCAGAACCCCCGTGAGTGACAGGTGACAAGGTACCATCTCAAGGAACAAGGACCTCTTTTTTTTTTTTTGATGTTACTTCTCCCCAACCCATTAACTTGCAGAGTCATTCCTTAGCTCTGAATGACATAAGTAATCCCACAATAATCATGAGGATCATATGTAATATGATCGTTATATAATTTCTGATTAACTTCATTCACATTAAAATGAAAATAGCATTAAAAGTGCCATGCTATGTTTTTTTAGCCTCACAGATAGGCACTAGGCATATTAAGTAGAGAGGTAACTTGCTATGTCTATAGCAGCTGAAAATGTCAAACTTTCCTTTTCTGCAGGCTAAAGAGATTCCAGTCCCAAAAAGTCAACACATTAGGAGGGTTATTATCTTATTATCTAATTAACAAAAGATACCTCCTTCTGTGCCAACAGTAAATTATGCAAGGGCCATTTTCCTCTTTTTCATCACCAAAGTTTCTGTCTCACCAAGATTCACTAAGCCTTTGTCCTTTTGAGCCTGAGTTACTAATTTTTATAACACTACTCAGTTTAAACTGTAACACTAAGGCAAGCAAACTGTGCCCCTCTGCAAGGGCTTGGTCATGTGTCTAATGAGGTCTCCTGTTGGTTTGATCTCATAGTCTCAGTAGCACACAGGTTACTCTTGAAATGTCTGCACTCTGGCCAGCATAATTGCCTTTCTGTGTTCCTAAGATGATGAAATGTATAATTTCAGCACTATGCCATCTCTGCCACGCAACAGTCCCAAGAGCAACCAGTGAAAGAAAGGAGCAACCAGTCAAAGTGGAACTCTCTCTGCTCTCTGGTGCTGTATCCCTTGGAAGTAGAGAGGCAGACTGATGGCTTTCTCAAAGTTGTCAGAGTAATTTTTTTTTCCTTTCAAAAATAAAGTATACAGGCCTGAGTCCCATTAATTCAAGCAGCAGCTTCTTTTGCCATCCCATGGTGTCTAGCTGTTGAGGGAGATTTTCTGGGGTAATGAGGCTGCCCTGTCTCTTAAGCACCAGACAGCACAGCAGCTTAGGAATGCTGCTTTAGGAGTTCCTACATAGGAATGAAAAAAATCAGTAGCTCTGTAGTGCAAGTCACTCTCCCATGTAGAAGGGATTTCATGTCAGACAAGACATCAGCGTGATCATAGTAAGCAGCTTCCTCTGCAGCCACTGCAGGAAGGATGCTGGCTGTATTGCATTTACTTGTCTGGAAAACATCTCTTATGCTACTCTGCCTTCCTTTCCCCCCAGGCTTGTTTGGTATAGAAGAATCCATTGGAACAATCATTGGGGTTGTGGCAGCTGGTATTGGAGGCATAGTGGTTCTGATCGTTGTTTTAACCCCGCAGCTGAGGAAGTGCATCCTCTGCATGAGACAAGAGTCTCGCCAAAGGTACCTGTGTTTTAACTGAAACACAAATTTACTTACCCCTGGTCAGACATGGGATCTGTTCAGGAAATAAGCAGTGTGAGGGAAACTCTCACAGAGCTGGTTCTATGTTCCATCACTTTTTCAAATAGTTTTCTGTTTATGTTGTAGAGCTTCACCAGTGGGTCTAATGAGTTACCTATAAAGAAAATAATAGGGTCTTCTGTAATTGCCACTTTGGACTAAGAGTTTTCAGTGAGATGCTTCAGCTTCTTTTAGCAAAGACCAAGGACTCATTCAGTTCTTTTATGTTTATGCTGAAGGATGGTTCTTCCTCCTGCCAACTTCTTGTTTATATCTGTGCTCTTGCTATGCTTGTGTACAGAAAGCCTATGATGGCTTAGGTGTGTGAGGTGTGGTTTCTAAATCCCTACTTAAAGATCTGCCTTCCATTAGATCAGCTGATAACGTTAGGAAAATCAGGCATTTTCACCACACATGAGCCAAAGTAATGTCCCAATAAGAGGCTGATGTACCCAAAAACTCGCCTGCTTTTTTCTGTTCTGTCAACTGGTCTAATTTGAGGAGACTGACACTGCATTTTGAAACAAGTTTAGTTCTCATTTTGAGCAACCCAAGATGTGGTATGCGTTTTAGAGCAAGCTCAGCTGACTTTTTGCATTCATTGAGGAGACGTGTGATTTGCACCCCTTCTCCTGGCGCTCAAAAATCCTGCTCAGCCTGATGAAAAAATCCCCTCCCTGAAGGGCCGAAGGAAGAGCTGCTCTGGCCATTCACTGGAGCGCTGCCGCCACCTGATGGACAGCGTGGCGGGGACAGGGACACGCTGGGAGCTCTGCCCCTCTCATCGGGGAGATTCTTCCAACCCTTGCTGGGAAGCGCACTCGCTTCCACAGGCTGATGCTGCCCACACAGCATCATCCCTCTACATTAAGAGTTCACAACTTCTTCTTTTGCCAAAAAGCCTCGGAGGAGTTTATTGTGTTGTCCTGACTCTGTGTTGTTCACTTACTCTCTCTCCTTTCCTTCTTGCACAGCATAGCTTGAGGTGCAGCATTACAGGAGCCGCTGGGATATGCAAAGCCTGCAGGTGGAACAACGGAGTTCTAGAAAGAATAAAAGCCTTGCTTCTACATGTTGACTTCGGCATTTTTATTTTTGTTAGCAAGGTTCTTTTTCCTGCTGCTTTGATAGCCACGGTGGCACATTCACCATCCTCCTGCAGCAGGGAGCAAAGCAACTTTTTGTGAAGAATTTGTATTATCACCTGCCAAAACTCCACTTAGTTTGGCCACAAATCTCTGAATTTAGACTCTGATGAGGCAACCCTGGGTCTTTCTGTGCCATTAGTTCTTATTTTAAAGGTGCAGCTCAAAGTTTGTCAGCTGAGCTTCAGCAGAGACAGAAGGAGGGCAGCCTACCCCGGTGCTCCAGGTGCCCATGTACCGCTAGCACCTACCCGAGGAAATCAGAAGCATTGCTTCTGGGGATGCAGGCGTGGCTCCCACCTGTCTGTGCCTCCTGCCAAAGAGGCTCTTGTCCTGTTGGCTTGCTGCAGCCTAAATGCTGTGACAAAGATGCAAAGAAGGTCCACTCGTACGTAGCTACTCCTGGCTGAAAGAATGGGATTTTGGTTTCTCTTGCCAGAAGGAAATGTAGCACTTGAATATCAGCCTCTAATACCCTTTAAAAAAAGGAAAGATGAAAGATTTGCTTGACACAACTGATGTTCTCCACAGCCACTGTTTCCTGATGTGACAATAACTGGTTCCCAGGCAGTCAGTGACTGGGGGACATGCCAGTGTAGGAGACCACCTTCTGTATGTATCAGGGAGCAGCTCTGAAGCCTGTGGAGCAGTGAGTACATTCTTTTGCAAAGGCAGTGAGTATATTCTTTTGCAAAGTGTGGGTATGCCTGCTAGTAAGTAGAAGTCAGAAATCCTTGCTGACCTTGCAACTGCAATAGCCCAGCATAACTCTGCTTACCTTGGACACAGCTCAGAAGTGTCTTCAGTGCTCTGGCACAGGAGCATCAGGGATAAGACAACTGGGCTCTAAGCAACCTAGTCTGGTTAAAGGTGTCCCTGCTCATTGCACAGGGATTGGAACTAAATGATCTTTAAAGGCTCCTTCCAGTCCAAACTACCCTATGATTCTATGATTTAAAAAAANCCTAGGATTGCATTCCTATGGTTCTCCAGGGAGGGAGATTCCACACTCTCTCTGGGCATCCTGTTTCCATGCTTACAGTAAATCTCAGTAATATATTACAGTAAATCCTGTTTCCGTGTCACAGTAAATAAGTTCTTCCTCCTGTTCAGGTAAAACTTCTTATGCATCAGTTTCTACTCGATGCCTTCTTGTCCCATTGCTTGGCACCACCGAGCAGAGCCTGACACCCTCCCTTCAGTTTTTCACAGACACTGATGAGGCCCCCTCTCAGTTATCTCTCCTCAAGGCTGAACAGACCCAGCTGCCTCAGCCTTTCCTCATAGGAGAGATACTCCAGCCCCTGAATCTCTTCTGTCACCTGTTGTTTCTGCAGAGGGTGTCTGGGTAGTTCAAGTCCCCACCAGAACCGGGGCCTGTGAGGCTGCCTCAAGCCGCCTGTGGAAGGCCTCATGCGCTTTCCCCTGCTGGGGTGGGCCGTAGCAAACACCCACAACAGTGTTACCCCAATTAGTCTGCCCTTTTTCCCTAACCCATCAGCTCTTCACTTGCTTGTCGTCCACCCAAAGGCAGAGCTCGATACATTCCAAGTGTGTCTCACAGAGAGGGCAGCTCCACCACCAGACCTTTCTGGTCTGTCTCCTCCTCCCCATAAATCCTGGCCTGATAGAAATTCTCTCACACCATTGTTAGATCTGGAAAATGAGGAAAAATTTTATTCCATCACTTTCAGGTTCAAATTGTTAGAAGAAAGGTCCTAAAAAGACTATTCTGGCCCCCCATATCTGACGTGGCAGGTGGGATGAGTCTGTCCACATAAAAAGTCCGGCCAGAGGATGAAGTGTGGATTGTATGGGGCTGCTCCCCAGCACTTGGCTGCTTCTTGGTCACACAGGCACACCATTTTTTCACATCGGTCTGTCAGGTTATCTGCAAAAGAAAATGTGAGCCGAGGATGAGAGATTCTCTATCAAAGGCAAGAAACAGTTTTAGGAGGAAAATTCCCTAAAAAAGGGATCAAAGGCTGTGGCAGCAGGACCAACGTGTTGCGTTGTGAGTGGATCTGACCCTCCCCTGCCCTTTCTCTGTGAACAGGTCTGACCTTAACTGTGACAAAGAGCATCAGAAAGTAGCAGCTAAATGTAAATTGGCAATGCTTAAAAAGTCTGCTCAGCACAGAGCATTCCCTGTTTCTAGAACTGTGTGAACTATATGAGGGTTTAATTCAGCAGTCAAAACTAAAAAGGAAAATTATTTTATCTTAGCCTGAGATAAAAATATTCCACCATTCCTCAGTTGGTGAATTTCCCTTCTAACTCCTCCCTCTGCAAAACAGACTGATTTCAAAAGAAAAAAAAACCCACAACTTTGAAAGGAGGAGCCTCCCACAGGGATATTCAGAAACCTGAAGGCATCAGAACGCTCACCAGGCATCCTTCACTCTCGCTGTATCAGTTGCTGTTGTATCTCTCTGATCACAGCAGAGGAGCCAAGGAGCTTTGCAGCAGGGCCAGGTACCTGATTTTTATGAGCCAGCAGCTAACAAAGTGATCAAAGTCATACAGGGAACTATACAGAATGCAACTATGTGACTACATTATCACAAATAACATCAAAGCCACTGGCTTAGAAGGCACATTGCAAATTACTGAGTTTGGGTTAATGAACCTCATTCCACCTATAGGTGGTTTAAATGCAGCTGTTGGGTTAATATTATTTCAAAGCACAGTGCCTTGTTTATTTGAGGCTGCTACCATGGGTTATCTAACAGCCACAAAACCCTGCACTAGACAAAGTTTAATGTGCTAGTGCACATGGGCTTCACTCCAAAACCAACTGCAACAAGTATAGGAATTTTTTCAGATTTCACTGGACTTTGATGGATCAACCCTGTATCTGAAAAATAAGAAAAGACTGTGATTCCTAAGCTGGCCTGAATAATCATGTATTTACTGGTAAAAGTGTTTTAAGAGTCAATGAGGACTTAGGTCCACTTTTTTCTTAGCTACCAGTCTTGCCTGATAGTCTCCTTGCCCTTCTGCTCCTTGAGCTCTTTCCATGCTGTGCCAGCAACTGTTCATCGAATGTGAGTACAAAAGGGGCTTCGTAACATTTCTGTTAGAGAGGAATGATTTCTTTGACCAGACCCCACAACTAACAGCCTTTTCTCTATTCCAGATACCAATTGAATGAGACCTGCCTACAGGCAATGGCATATGTAGACTGAAGAATATGGTTTTGCCAGTTTTTTTCATTCCACAAACAAAACTACCTAATGGTAGCAAAAAGAGGAGAAATACCAAGTAAAATGGGTTGATGTTTATTTTACATGATTTAGGATACAGTGTCAGGCAGCAGGCATCTAATTCCTGTTGCATTGAAATGACAGTGCAAACAGTTCTGCTTCTAACACTTCTGGACATCATTACCCTGAGCTCAGCAAGCATGCCTGGAAATTTAATACTTCATCTCTTTTGTCTGAATGGGATCAGACATTATACCTTCACATCCTGGTAAGACCTGCTGTGCTGTAGCCTGGGGTAGGAAATTTGCCTTCAAAACACATTTCTATGGTTCCCCCTCACTGAGGATATCAGGGGGAGTGAAGCCTGCTGTGGGCTTGTGAAGAACAGTTGATGGATGCATCAGGTCTTGCCTGGACATCAATTAAGGAATTAATGAAATTTGTTTAAGTTCTGCTTGTTGGCCAAGTCAGAGCCACTGCAGCCTGCTGCACTCCTATGTCCACTCCTATGGACTCAACTCATATCTGCAACTTGGATTGTTCCTTCACAGCAAAGAGAAACAGGGATTTTTCCCTGTAAAATGACTAGCAGAAAATATCAGTCAAGTATGGAAATATGGGTGGGCAGGAGGGAGAGCTGTTGTCATTAAGGTGACACATTCCTTTGCCAGCACTTTATTAGTATTAGTATTTAATAGATTGTTCTGGAACTTGGAAATGAACAGCTGCAGATGTGCTCTGTCCCATCCCCTGTCTGCTGGCAGATTTTGAGCTGCTGGTGAGGCTGAGGATTGCACCAGTAGACTATGGTTTTCTGATAAGGTAGAAGTAGTCTTTTAATGTTGTAGCAAGTAACTTTTATGATTATGGGGATAAGTTTTACTCTCACAATTTCTTTTCAAACTTTCAAAGTGTTCTACAATGGATTTTACCACCAGGAGCTTTCTGGAGACTTAGAAATACAAGTGACAAATTCTAAGACTCAAGTCATCTGGTGTATGTCAAAACAAACTGTGCGAGACACTGATGGGCTGTGACTGTGCAATTCAAACCTTGTTGACTGGGTACCAGCTGTAGAGCTGAGCACAGCCCACACTTGCTGTCTGCCTGAAGCACTCGAGAGCATTTGATTCTGCATGGTTCAAAGTCCCTACTGGACCCCCAGGACTACAGGCTGGAGCCCCACAAAGGCAGAGGTGCAGGCTGGCATCCTATTTAACCTGTCTTGCAGCTGTGCTAAGTAGCCTGTCTCTTCTCTAGAGGTGCCTAAGGGTAGTAAAGAGGTGGACAGTCCTGCTGGAGGGAGGGCCAGAATTGCAATGGAAAGAGCACCACTGAAGACCCACAGCTGTAGGGAGAGGCATGCTTCATGCCAGTGAGCAGAAAGTCTCCAGAGAGTCATCTGCATCCCTGCCAAACTAAGAGGGCTTGTGGGCTCCATGGGCCCCACTCCTGCTTTGCAGCCTGGG
>VZUA01022038.1:2040-25974 GCA_013401035.1 Horornis vulcanius | reverse complement strand
GCTCGCGGAAAACTTCTCGGGCTGGTAGAAAGCTCTGTAGGGTTTCCTTCTCTTCGCCATGGCCTCTTAGCACCTGGTTTTCAAATTCGCTGCCTTCAGTTGGCACCTGATAGTAGGAACAGCCTGCAATATGTTGTGGTGCTCTTGTGTTTGTGTGTGCAATATGCAGGTGTAATTTCGACACAAAACCAAGATGCACATAAACTGTATATAAAATTATCTATCACATGTCACATGTACAAGGTTATGCATGGTTTTTTAATAGAAAAATGAGCATTTAGAACAGCAATACAATGTAAACCTGCTATTTATGTTTACAAATATTCTCATCTTCATGTCCTAAAAAGAGTTGGCAAGTCTTTAATCTGTATTCAGGGATATAGATTGCAATAGTCAAGAAAGGAGTAGGCAGTGTCATTGAAAGGTAGGTCCATTGGTGGTATCAAAACATGACAGCTCATGAGCCACAGTAGAGTGATATTGGGGGGATTCCTTCTGTATGTGCCCCACTTCTTACACTCTTATAAGAAACTGTATCCACTGCTGGGCCCTGATTAACCTATAGCCTGACCCGGTGCATTGGTTTGTATCTTATTTAAATTAGCTTTCTGTATAATTAATGATGCAGCCAATTAGTCTGACAGAGCCTGGACACCATAGCTAAAATAAGTTTTGACACTTCAATAGATCTCTTCAAGTAGATTACATAAATGTTATTTCTATACTACTCATTCAGAGCCTTTCCTTTTGTCTTACATTTCTAACAGGAATGGTCCTTCCCAAAGCAGGAGGTGGAGATCTCCAAAGGGAAGCAGTTTTATAACCCCCTTTAGGTCTTTTTATTTCCAAGCGGGCCTTGCTTTCCTCTCATGCAGTTGCACATGAGCTTTGGAATTTAGTATCTGAAGGAAGGAAAAACATGCTGTCCTCCACACAAGTAGGAACTCACAGGCAGTGTAATTGTATTCTTTTCTTTCTGGGTGGAGAACATAAGTTACCCTAGAGCTGGGAAAATAAGACCTGTCCATCAGAGAACTTTGTGATCTTGGGGGAGTAAGAATGACTCCCCTTGAGCAAGGTCTGAGGGAAGAGACCTGGGAAAGGGGAGGAAACTTTATCTAGGCTTCACCTGGGGTGTCTACTCCAAAATTTGTCCGAAGAGAAGGTGCAAAATCACTTGGGACTGATTGTACTGATGCTGGGATTTTACTCCCAAATTTTCCCAAGTTCTCTGTGATCCCAGGGGAAAGTGGCAGAATGGACCTGTCTGCTCAGTCCTCTGTGAGTCAATCCACCATCCCTGCAGTCAGGTGTCTGTAAGACAAGAGGGCACTCCAAACCCCAGGCCCAGGGCTGAGCAGGGAGATCGGCCACTGGTGGACACAGGCCAAGAAACTCTTTTTATCCTTCACTGCTGTTCCTCCTTCTCTATCCTCTTGAGCCTAAGGACTTCTTGTAGTGGGGAATTATTTTCAACACCTCCACTTTCAGTGAAGGGAAGAAGGAGAGCTGTGTATGACACAGGCATGTCCTGCACAGACCCCAGCAGGAAGATCAGCCTGTACAAACCTGAGCTCCCCTCATCTCCTTCCAGCTTTGGCAGTAGACTGTGTCTTGACTGCCTTATTTAAACCCCTTAATCTAAAAACCCTCTGTTTTTTTCTTCATTTAGCTTTGTGCTGCTGTTAGAGTATGCAACTCTGGACATCCCTTTTGGTCACAGTTTCAGGAAAGATGCTGTGCACAACTCTATTCACTTAACTCTCTTTCAGATTAATCCACTGTTTAAGGTTACTTGAGTAAGTCTCTTCGCATTCACTAGAATAGGGAGGATTTATTTAGGGGGAAAAAATAATAGACAGTATTAATTCATGAGCTTCTTAATACATATGAGCTCTCCCAGCTCTGGGAAAGAATTCTTTGTTAATATTTTAGGTTGCTGTGGCACAGAGCCAATGTTTCAGTTACCACAAAAAGCACCCAAAAATTACCAATACCTCTTTTCCCTGTCTTCAAACTTTTATTAAATACTCAAAAGTATTTAAAAGGTCAGTTACCCATTTTGCTGCTATCAGGAGATTACTCTAACATGATGTGTTTGTCTCCTATTGTGAGTAGTGAAAATCCCCCTGTATCCAGTGTGTTTTGTTTGGATTGAGATGGCATGCAGCTGATGGCTGTGACCTTCATGGTGGCTTAGATCCCTGGCTGGCACTGATTTTTGATTTAGTGCCGATCTGCTGCGCTTGTCACAGGCTGCAAGGTGCTTTCCATGCACTAATGGAACAGCTCAAGGGCAGAGGGGCCCTGTAAATGTCTATCTTTCACCAACACTGTGCTAAATAGAGAGCTGAGTTTTCTACATGTGAATGACAGAACCTGAGATTATATACAGGAGTGAACTGGGAGTTCTTTCACCTGGGCTGATGTTCAGCAGTAAATAAATGTCACTGTAAAATGAGAAGTTTTTATTATTCTGAGTGGTAATGAATATAAGTGTACAGTATTAAACAGCATGCTTAATATTGCCTATATATCCACATCTGAAGACAGGAACTAGCTCTATACAGCCCATAGCCTCATAAGCAGTTATTTCCTTTGAATACCAGAGGATTTGTACCAGAGTTCAGTTTGACTCTCTCTGCATTAATAAGTCATTAATAAATCCTGTTCCTTAATGACATATTCAGCTGAAAATGAATTCACCCTGAACTCTCCCTCGAAGGAAACCAGCACACTGGATTGCAAATGGCAAAGGATTCCAGGTTAACTCTTTGCTTATTCATTGAAGTTAGGAGTGGATGAAGGGCCAAGACAAAGCCATCCACGTGGGAAAAATCTCCTACTGATGGAGGCTTCTTTGACTATGAGTGTGGGGAAAGGCTATCAGGTTTGCCTCAACCTCCCCCTTATAAGGAGTAATNATTTTATCTCATACTGGTTTTAGAATTTATTTTTAACAAAATAGGTCTTAACAGGAAAAATGTATTTCTTACACTCAGGACTTCCTGGGGAGCTCCACTGTAATTTCCATATATTAGATACAAGCTGGAATATTCAGATAACATAAATAAATGGGATAATAAATGCATGCCCTCTAAAGTATAATGAACCAGATCATACCATCAGTTTCTGCAAAGGAATCCTGAGTGAAATCAAAATTAAGAAGTTTGCATGGCCTTGAGGTGAAATGAGGAATTTTGCTTATAAGCCAGAACTGTTTCTCTCTCTCAGTTGATCACCTCTCCTTATAATCGGAAAATTATCTAGGTTTTAACTACTTAACTGCTTTTTAAAGTTGTTGGTTTAATCAGGAAGGTTGCCATCACTAATCTCTAAGATGGGAGATGAAAGGAACAAGGCCACTGCTTCCTTGTTCTTCCTCTTGACAGCTAAGTGCATTCCCAAGACTACTCAAACCAGCATTTTATTGCCCATTCCCCATGGAGAAGCAAGGGGTAATTGTACCCTGGGAGCACTTTGGCTGTGGAGAGATGCTCAGGACTAGCTTTGCTGACTTCAGTCCATGTCCTGCAAGAAACCATCAAACCACTTTTCTGACCAAAGGGGTACAAAAAAGCCACAGCAAAAGAAAATTATTCAAGTCATTTTTCAAACCAGTTTCCTTGCTTATGGAAAACAAACAAACAAAAAACAAACAAAAAACCCAAACAAAACTATGAAATTGAACTAATGTATTATGACAAGGAATTTTTGTGGGGAAGGTAGAGGAGTAACATCCACTGTAGAATTTTGTAATACAGGGATTTATTGTCATTTTCTCCAAGCTCTTTTCTTTCCCCCAGCAGTAATGAGTACTCTGTGAGTTTTGTCTGTAAGGAAAGACCTATAGGAGAGGTCCCATAGTCCTCTTGTTTGGCCCATGAATGAACTTCCACTGGTTTTGACAGTCAGAAGCAAGATCAGACCATAAGCTATGGAGCCTCAGTTTCCTCACCTGTGACAGAGAAGGTTTATTCCCAAGGGTCTTGTTGAGCTAATTAATTGCCATTATCAGGCTATAACAAGCCTTACCTGGACAAGAATGAGAAGCTGTCAGTCCCTCCTGGGGCTGAACTCTTTCCTGGGCTTCAGCCTTGGCTCAGAGGAAGATGATTTGGAGGGGTGAGGGTGACACAGTACAGTTTTAGGCTGTGGAGGACTGGGCTTTCCCTCCAGCACCTGCTGCTGCCTGGGGTTCATTTGAGCACTGTGGTGGTTTGGAAGACCTTGAGAGGGACACCTGGAGCTGTCAAGCCACACACTGCCCAGAGCTGCCAGGCTGGCCCCGTGCCTGCAGCTGGGCATACAGCTCCCCTCACCACCTGTAAGGGAGACCTACCTGGCAATATCTGGCAACCCCATTCCACTGCATTGCTCCCCTCTGCATAAACTCCACAAGAAGTTCAATGCCTCATGGGCTTTCCTGCCACGAGTGTAGGGCTTAGGAGGCAGTTCAAGCACGTTGAAGTGCACTGTGCTGTGCCCAAGCCCGGGTCTCACTTGTGAAGACACAAGTGCCACCTCCTCTGCACCTTGCACCTTGCCCTGGGGCTGTCTCCATGGTCCCAAGATCCTGATACCTGAATTTCTGGATGTGTGAATTTCTGTGTGAATTTCTGGTTTAAATGGTGCTGGGATATGTCTTGTCCTGATGGTAAAATTGGGATCTTGGAAGTGCTGCTGCAAGAGGGGCTTGGACATCAGTAGCCAAGATCTAGTGTGGAATATCACAGCTGCTGACAAGCTGACAACGTGTATTGGTGGTCATACTTAAAAGGCAATATTTGCTTTGCTGTGGACATGATGGTTTTACACAAATCAGTATCCCTGGACACTCATATATTCCTTATCGTGGAACTAAGTTAGGAGGAAACAACAGGACTACTCAGTTCACCTCTTCATTGTTCTTATGATATCAGAAGATAACAGATCTAGGTTGTAAATGTTTTTTGCCCCAGCCACAATTAAACTATCATTGGAAATTCAAGACCTGTATGCACAGCATGTGAGAGCATGGATTTACCTAACATGTAAATGACATAATTGGAGAAGGCTTCACCTTTACATTAATTTTTCCTGTAAAGCTGCAGAGGTCAGCGAGACCTTGGTTCATCTGCTGCATAAGTGCCAGTTGTCTAAGGCAGAGCTGCTGTGGCATAAAACTCTTGAAATATTCCTACCTCCCAAATCTGTGAATCAGTGGAGAATCTCACATGTCTTTACCAGCCCTCTTTCTCCCCTACTGTTATTTAGGCTTTCTAATGCAGCATATTTCCAAGTGTTCCTCTGAACACACCTGCCCTCTGGTATTTTGAGAAAATAGAGTATTATCTAAAAACTTGCTTTGCAACACTCACAGAAAGCGTTCAACATGCTCTTTCTTGTTCAACTAAACAGTGACAGGCACAGAACAGCATGTGAGCCTTAGATTCCTGTGGATGATCCACGGTGCAGAGCTGTCCATAAATGGATGATGCAGTCATCACATCCTATGAAACACTTTTTTCTTCTTCTTAATATTTTTGACATTGATTTTGAGATTTTTAACTGGGGCTTACATGCATAAGACCAAATTCTGAGGGAGTTTCTGGGCCCGTGGCCTGATCTGCCTTTTTGCATGCATGAGGCTGAGCACTCAGTAGCTCAAATGGCTGGAGAGTCCCAAAGTGAAGGATATTAAAACCTAATTTTCAGACTTAATTTTAGAAAAAGCTGCTTCAGTGTTATGTGGTACGGAGATATCTCATTAGCTCTTACCAGATCCCTGCCTTTGGAGGGCTCTTTCACTGTGCTAATGGCACTTTGACATTTTGTGGATTACTCTTTCAGGTTCCATAATCAATTTAACATTAACATTCATGTAAACTATTAATGAAATAATATTAAAAAAGAAAAATGTTCCTACAATACTGCAACGTTTTAATGCCTCATTAAAATCATTAGTAATGCTAATATTAAAGAACTTACTTCATCTTTCAGAGAACCCCAAAATAAATCATAATCAAATGTTTGCTAACGTACAGCCAGAGAAATAATTTATACATTGCTGGCATATAGACATCATGTATGCTAAAGATTACACTGTAAGGTCACATTATTAGGCACTCACAACTAGTTCTGGCTTTGGAAACTCATTGTACACGGTATTATTTTATAATTTTCATTAAACATACTGAATATTGTTTGTGGATTTTATTTATGAGAAAAAAAAAAAGGATATAGTGGGCCCCTCAGCCAGTCAGTGCTTTCATGGAATTCAAGTTGCAAACAATGACATGCTTCACTGACCTCAATGACTTACAAAGGCCATTTATATTCAGTACTCTCATTTACTCTATCTTTAAAAATGAGTAAGAGACATATATTAATAGCAAGAAACTGGGAGAATGATTGCATCACTACCCATCTCCAGACTTATTGCAACACTTCATTCTCCAGGACTAGAACTGGCATGGGAATACAAATGTCACAGATAATATTTATATAAATTTTTCCTGCGTATGTAAGGGTAAGACCTGTGGTCCTCCCTTTGCTGGCCAAACTTTTGCATATCACCCTGAGGAGCTGTAGCCACAGGAGTAGCCCTTATTCAGTGAATTGTAAGGGTGAATACCAGAGCAAAGTTCTGGTTTGGGGCACACCAGAGCTCTAGACAGAGCTAAGATGTGCTTAGCAGTGGGCTGGGAGGAAAGCTGGCTCCAGGTGAGGTCAGCACTGCCAGGTCACATCAGCACCTACTAGGGAGTGGCCTAGAGGAGGGGCTAATGCTGAGCTGGAAAGGGTTCTCAAATGGGCATATCACCTGGTTTAAACCACTGTGGACATCCATTTACAGCAAGGAGCCACCCATTCCCTGACCAGCAGCCCTGTAATGTAAAGGGGCAAGCAGGTAGGGAACTGAGCATCCAAACCCACAGTAAGGAACCAGAGAAAAAAAATCCCTCCAGCATCTCCCAAAGAGCCCCACATTGTCAACCAGTTCAGCAGCTCAGGTACCAGGACCAGCCTCCCAGCCCCATGGACACAAGCTGCTTCTTGGGTGAGGGTTGCCCCCTCCAGCACAGCCTGGGCGAGGCAGGGCTGCTCCAAGGGCAGCTGCAGCTTTTCCTGCCATGAGCCAGGTTGGAGACACGCTGTGCCACTGCACTCAAAAAAGGAGTTAGCATGGCTTGGATGTTCTCCCCATTAAGCCACAGTATTCAGTTCATCCCTCATTCTGGAACAAAACATACACAATTTTAAAAATATCATCTCCTCACCATTGGGTTCTGCTGGTTGCTGTGCCAGACATTTGAGATCAGATCCACTGGATTACAGAGAAGCTTTGGTTTTAACTTGCAAAAATTAAATACCTGACCTTTCCCAGACAGTGTCCCAATCCACTCACTGAACACCACTCTCCTTTTAATAGCAAAAACAGCATTGCATGTCTTCCCTTTATTTCCAGCATGAGCTGACCCGAGCCCTCATTGCTGAACAGATTTTGCTTTGCAAAACCTCCTTGAGGAAGCTCAGCAAATAAATCCATTGGCATAGCCTTCTGAATTCAAAATCAGAGGGCTGATTCTGGCATGGTTTACGTTTTCTGTTTTAATTTGTCATTTGGTTTAGATGAAAGGTTAATTGCGTTTTCTCTTAATATATTTAATATATTGTAGTAACAAGCAAGCTCTAGAAATGATAAAGTAATTTGTTAAAAAACTCAGCTACATCATCTTTAGCCATTCATGTTCCCTTCAGAGAGAAAATTAATTGTTCCAATCTAGTAAGCTACAAAAGAAATACAGCCGACAAAGGGTGAAATATGAACATCACTGGTAACTTTCAAATTTACCCTATTTATTTTGAATGTAAGATCTCGTGACCCACTAAAATTCAGTTCACAGTGTTTTATGAAAAATAATGGCTGAAATTGAATGTCTTAATTTACATTTAATGCAATTAAGAATGGTTTAAATTATGACTGATGAACAGCACACACAGATGTCAGTCAGTTTCATCAGAATAAATTGAAGTCAGTGTCAATGAATGCTCCACTGATAAATCCCACTTTACATAAAATTAATAAAAATAAGGAAATATAATCCTTAGCTAATTGCAAAATGTTCTGGAATTCCCCTGAATTTTGGAGGGGGTGGGGGAGTGTAAGTAGAGAACGCCACAAAGTAAAGTATGAGGAGCAATTTATTTTCAAAGGTATCCTGTGTGAAACCGTGTAATGGTCTGAAAGTTTAGTACAAAGGGTGTTTTCGTGCAGAAGTACCTTGCTTTACTGAAATGAGCTGTGGAAGAGTGAGGAAGAGTGTAATGTGCAGCTGTGCATGACCACAAAAGACCTGTCCTCTTTGCAGTTTCCTGGGAAGTGCTGTGACTCCACACAGGGTGCAGCACCTGAATTGGTATTTCCCCTGCTTTTGCAGCTTGGTGGGGACCTGACATACCTTTTCCAAACCTGATGCCAGCAGGAATTAGCCCAGAGCTTTCAACCCTGTGCAGTAAATGCAATGGAAATATGATTTAGGGCTTTCACATATAAAGAGTGTCAACTCCTCCATACAGGCATGATCTTCCAGCTCTCTATTGGCATGGGGTCTGGCATGGCAGCATCATGGCTCATTGTGAGTCCCCCTAAACACTTCCACAGTTCAGAGGGTAATTTTCATAAAATTAATATAAATTCAGACTGGTTTATAGAATGTTTTTGAGGTAAAGCAAGTGTACACTGGAATTTCACCAAGTATTTGATAAAATTTTCTTGTGCTAACACATGAGGGCAGCTTTCATTCTGCATTGTGTGTTGAAGAGATACAGTTGCTTTATAAACAAATACAGAATATTTTCCAGTCTGCCTTCCTGGAGCAAACATCAGCTATAGGGAGTGCTGTAAGCTCAGTATTTGGCTTACAAAGTCATTATGGAGCACTCCTAGTGCAAGAAAGAAAGAGATCCAACCAGTGCTGAAGTTGGGAGGCTTTTGAATATTTCTTCTGTTTCTCTAAGGACTGGAGAGGCTCATTTTAACAAATCTAAATTCTCAGGGTAAACAACAATTCTTTCTGTGGAAGACCAGGGCAATGCTGGAAAACTTTGAGCTTCCTCATCACAAATGCCTACACATGCTTGTGGTGGCCACTGTCACCAGAAAAGCTCTGGAGGACAGGGTTGTCTGACACATGTGAGATGTTTCCTGTGATTTCACAGGTAGTCATAAACACTTCTATTTGTAGAGGCTGCAGATTACCAACCATTTGTTTGTGTACACATGAAGACAAACAGCCCTGAGATAATCCCTTTTCCACATCAAATAATTTTCAGACAAATTGGAGAAGCTTTATGTGAAGAAAAAACCAAAATCTTCTAAGACCAAGCAACATACCTTCTAAAATGTGGGAAAAGACAAATAATGATGCTATTGTAACTAAACCTCCCAACAGTATTTTAAAGTTAGGAGCTTACACTTTCATGCAGCAGTTGTAGAGCAGGTGGCAATAGCCCAAGCTGAAGCTGGCACTTACATGTACCTGATGTGTATTTTACGTAGGCAGGAAATTATTCCTTACCTCTTTCAGGATGTGCCTACTCCCTGTTGTGTGTCTGTTCTGTGATATCAGATTAATCAGGATGCCTTAATTGTGTATTCTCTCTGGGTGCAGGTGTTCATTGTCTGTATGTTAAAGAGTTGAGTGTCCTACCTGTCCTTATGCAATATGGCCACTGGGCCTGTGTGTGCCCTAGATAGGTCAGTTGAAAAACATATTAAACCAAGGGAACTGGAATGATTTATGCAGCTCCTTTCTGGTGCCCAAAAGCAAAAGGACACAAGTTTAGATCCCTGTAGTGTCCTGCACTCCTGCTTACCTTTTCCTCTGAAAGGTTTCCCTGCCATGCCAAGCTCATGTTGCTGGGCTTGCATTTCCATAGCCCTTGTGCAAACCCAGACACAGCCCCAAAAGCCATGGCAAGCATCTGCTACCAACAGAACCTGAGCACTGCCTCTCCCTGTTCAAACCCATGGGAGCTGTGGGTGCTCCACAGCTGGTGTCAGCTCATTTCCCCTCTGGACAGTATGGTGTCAAACACAGCTCATTTAATCCTTGCTAGAGACTGCAAAGACACCAATTTAAGCATTTACCTAGGGCCAAATCCTCAAAATGGAGGTGCCCAAGACTGCAAACCAGAAAACGAGGTGTGTTCAGAAGTGCACTCAGAATTGCATGCAGTATCAGTACGATGTGTCTTTGCTATGCCCTTATTATCTTGTAGATATATAGTGTAATTTATGCTAATAGACTGACTCCCAAATTTACCCTTGCTGTGTTAGTTACTTTTCTAGAAAGTACATATGGCACACTGTTAGCAAAGAACCAAAAAAACCTGGAAACAGAGGGCAGGGGAGCAGCCCCTGGTGATCCACCCCAGGTTCCAGGGCACAGAAAAGGGCCTTATATTTTCTCCTCCTTATATTTTTCTCATGCTTTTTCAATTTAGTTTTAAATGCAAAGGACTTCAAATAATGAAGCTTCTCTGCTTCCCAAAAGAAATTGCTCCAGGGCTGTATTACATATTTTGCTCTCAGGAAGCTTTTCCTGATTCTTCAACCTAAATTTTTCGTTTGTTAACTTCATTGTATTACTCCTACTTACCTCTCTTTTGTCAGCCTAAAGTAACTTTCCCCCTCTCATTTGATAGCTGTACCCTTTAAACATTTGTAGCATGCCACCCTATCCTTCTCTTGCATAGTCAACTCACATATATTTGGGGGGTTTAACCCTTTTTTTCAGCCATTCTTTCCATTCCCTTACCCACATTTGTTGCTCTTCTCTCTTTTGTTCAGACAAGAAAGCAAAGGATATTCTACATGCATGTTTCTCTTGAAAATAAATGCTATGCTTTTGTTTGCTTGCCTCAGCCACAAATTTCCCCCCTTGTAGGCTAAGCATACAGAGGGGAGCACAAATGAAGGAGGCAGGATTTGCATAGGCATGTAGACTGCCTTGGAGTGACACAGAATGCTAATAAAACTGGTTTAAGGGGTTTTTCTATGTACATTTTTTTTTCCATTTGACTTTAAGAGATCATCACTCAATGTTATTTCTTAAACTGAAGAATCTAAGGCGAATGCTTTGACTTGATTTTAAAGACATTGAATTTTTTCTGCTGGTATAAATAGTATGGACACAGTAAAAGTACTTGAGAGAGCCTAATGAACCATTTCTTACACCCCATTACCTTTAGTCTGATATGACTGAGAGTACGGGCACTAATTATCCTCTCTTTCACAGGCACCGACATAGATCTACAGTAGGTCTTAAAACACAATATTCCTTACACTCTTAGCAGTATCTCATGTAATACATTTCTGTATTTTTTTCTAATCGAAATTTAAATTAGAGGCATGCCACTTTCCATCTACCTGCCACTTATATATGCTTTATGAACAATTCTTTTAGATTATTTCCCACCAAAAAAAAAAAAAAAAAAAAAAAAAAAAAAGTGCAGGTAGGACACGACTAGTCACGGAATGAGTCCTAAAAATTAAAGGATTTTTCTTTGAAAGGAGTGAGGCAACCATACTGCTCTAATGACAGAGAAGATCTGCACAGTGGAGACTAGCACAGTAAAGCTGCCAGTTGAGGGAATCAAGGGAGTGTGAGACGAGCACAAGATCAGAGCTCATTTCCCCTGGGTCTCTCGGAGAACAGAAAATTGCTTTTACTAGTTTAGCTCTGCTCTTCTGTACAAGAAAAGAGCGGGGAGCAAGGCTGATCTAGGGGGATAGGAAATCATGCATTGCTCTGCACTGGTTTGCATTTCACAGATAGCCTTGCTGAGGTGCTGCAGGTGCACTGCCCATCACTGTCTGTGCCTTTGCCTCTGCAAATTATTTGTCGGACTTCCCAGGCTCAGGTCATATGAGGAAGCTTGCCTGCATCCTCTAAATTCTAGCTTTGTTGATCCACCTGGAATGCAAAGTGCAAGGCTCCAACCCCTCTCTGCCATGGGGTAATGCTGCTCCCATTTGTGGTGCTGATTTGCACCACTGTTACTGAGCTTGAACCTTTATCTCACGTCAGATGGAAGATGAAGTTTTCTGCTGGTTAACGAGGAAACACTTGGAAACATATGAGCTGCATATTGGGATGCAGATGGTTCTATAAGACACTACATACATTTATAAAGGAGACATGTAAGGTCATTGGGAACCATCTGCTTTAAATATTTAAATGTCCTTACACTAAACGTATGAGTAGTTTTGCCCTGGACTTGTAATATTAGCCATCTACCAATTTTTTATAATAATGGTGAAACAAAAGAAAAATGGGAAGGTGGGAGACAAGGCATGGCAAACAATTTACAACATCTGGGCCCTACACAGCCAGCTCAGCAGCAACACAACCTGTCCAGGAGCAGTTTGCTCTTTTTGCAGTGATTCACCCCCAGGCAAGAGTGCATCCTCTGGGGCTGTCACAAAGTCCTGTGCTGCTCTTACCTGGCAGACAGGAATTCACTAAGCAATCTATCAGGAATCCTCCATGATCCTGCTCCTCCTTGGACAAGGTATTTCATAAGGGGGTAGTTCTGGCATGATTTGCCTTGCCCAAACAGCAATCAAAAATCTTTTCCTTGCACTAGTCCACATTCTAACTGAGCATTGGAGAGCTATGGCTCCAGAAGCTCTTGCCCTGCTGACTCTGCACTGATTTTCTCAAGAAGTCAGATTCTCACTTTCTTTCAGTTACTCTTGAAGTAACAAACCAAAATAAACCTACAATTTAAACAATAAATATGTCACTCTCCCTTCCCTTCTTTAACTTATCTGCAATTCACAAAGGCAAAATACCAAAGTTAACAGCAGGGAAGGGTCTGCTGTTCAGCTTCTTTGCTGTGCAACAGATAAACTGAAGTAACAAACCAAAATAAACCTACTCTGTCCCCCTCTCTGCATTGTAGTCCTTGCATGGTTTGAGAGCCCCATCCTTGCAGGCAGTCATGTTGGCACCCAGAGAAACCATAACTGCCCTAATTCCCACCTATGTAGTGTTAAATCACTTTGGTCCTCCTTTACTTTACTGAAGTATTTTTCACCAAACAGAGCCTCCCAAGCAGAGAGGGAGGAGATGGAGAACTTCCAGGTGTGCAGTAATGCTCCAGTCCTGACTCTCAGCTGTACCTCTGGAGCCAACAGCACTGCAGAGCTCCCCAGATCTCCCAAGAAGGAGCAGTCCAAAAGGATCCACATACTCTGGGTTTAGTTCCTCACTGCAGCTCCTGTAATCAGCACAGGAAGGCAGAGAGCACCAGCTCCTTTCTATCTCTGGGTTTCTTATCTGGGNTGAAAGTTGTCCTTGGTCTTCAACAGGAGAAGGATTTGTTTTGTCTCCCTACTCTGTGAAGAGAGCTGAGTGACACTTAATATGAGGCTCAGAACTACAGGCCTAGACAGCACAGAATCTGAAAATATGAAAGCTAAAAGCTTAAGGCATCAGGTTTGCCTAAGACAGGTGCCTTGGGCTCCCTGGGCCAGGGCACTCCTAGTGCTGGCATTGAAGAGCCCTGCTGGGGCAAGCTGGACACAGTACCCACAGAAGGCAGAGCTGCTGCCCATGCCTGTGCCACCAGCAGAGTCATTTCTTCATTTATTTTGTGTCTCTGTCTCCTCTGTAATCTGAGGAACAGAATCCACACAGTCAAATTTTTAAATGGTTATCCAGTTTCACACCCTTTGCTGGGAGAATACACATACCATATTCATCATACTTACTTACACTCATATATATATATACATTTTCCCTGAGGTCTGTCCTTGCACTACAGTTCTCCTGTTTGTCTCTCTATCAAACATGTGCAGGTATGGGGATTAACAAATTTACCAGGACAGATGGATTACTTTTGATAGTAAAAATGCATTATCTACCAAAAGAAGGAAAGCTGTTCTTTTGCTCTCCTTGGGAAATAAATGAGGAATAAAACCACAGCCAAAACCATTCATGAATGTTTTTTAAATCTGAATCATTCTCTCTCAGACTGCCTCAAACTGTAAGAACAGTTCCTCCTGCAATTTCCAAAACCTAGGAGCATACCAGGATAACTTCCTTCCCCAACATGAAGCCTTCAATTGTGCTATTGAAAATGACAGTTGGTTGTTGTTGCTATTGCATTTCACTGATGTTATGATTTAGAGCCTTTTCTTACACCCACTGAGGAGAAAAGACAAACTCCACCACCTTCTGGGAGCCCCTACGCTCTTCCAAGTTCTCTTTGAGATTGTTTGGTTTAGGTTTGTTGGTTTTTTCCATTTTCCCCAGGAGTCTGTGTTATTACAGATTCACTACATCCATCTTATCTTCATTTCAGTATATTTTTATGTACCCAGTATATTTTTAAAGATCCCTTTACAAATATTACTTGCCTCATCTTGATAGCAGCTTTCAATTCAGAGCAACAATGTGACTTCTTAATGAAATTTGTTCATCTGTGTATCCTTGCATAATATTCACAATAGGCCCCAAATGGCTACCCAGAGAAAGAGCAAAGAATCTGGAAAAAAAAGAAGAGAGAAACAACAAAAAGGACAGATGAAAAGCAAAAGTGTGAGAAATAATTGCACTGTTTTGCTCACAAAATTAAAAAGCATATGGGAGGAAAACAATGAAATTAGCTCACTGAGTGCATACAGCAGTTTTAAAGCTCTACTGTCAGCTCAATTAAAAACTTACCCTAACAACAGCACACTGTTATAAAGCAGATGACATTCTCCAGCAGCCTGAGATGGTCTCTGCGACACCACCAGCAGCCACCTCCTCCTGCTTCCCTTGTTCTTTGGAGCATTATAGACAACTCAGGATGATTTCAGACTGCCAGGGCTCAAAAACAGCTGTTCCTCTTCTGGAAACCAAACAGCCCAGCCTTCCACTTTCTATGGCAACAACAGTGAGCCCTTCGCAATCTGACCTGCCGAGGAAAACCTGCTGTTAATTAAATGTTAATTGCCTTAATGCTGTATGCATTATGTGGAAAAATGCAAGTTATTTTAATCCGTACTTTAAAGAACACATCTGAGGCTTAAAATGTCAGGCAGAGGTACCTTATAAATTGACAGATATATATTGCTTTTGCCCCTTTGGTGTTAGAAGAGACTCCTATGAGTTTAATAGAGGTGTTGTTCTATTATTTTTCTGACTTTTAGATCTCTATCAGACAATTTAATTTTATTTCTATGCAAACCCAAACACAGCATTAATAGTCAAGTTTGAGTGATATTAAGATGCATTTTTAAAAATTACATCAAATATTTATTTTTCTTTTAAAATATATCAGGAGCCGAGCCGTTCTAATTCCAGCAGACTGTGTGTGATGTGATTGCAGGATCTTTATTCCTGGGTAGATACAAACACCTTTGTGTTGCCCCCTCTGTGTTACAGCCATTCTCAGGGGGCCATGCCACAGGCTGCTTCCAGCACCCTGAGGGAAATAGGATTGTCAGCTTCTCAATTTGAAGGGCTTCTCTAGAGCAACCTGTCTCCCTCCTGCAACCTTCTGCTCAAACACCTTGCCTTCCCTTAAACTACTTAGCAGCTGGGAAAAAAGATCTCATTACTGCAGCAGTTTTTCTGCCAGCCTGGCCCAGGTCCTGAAGAGACCTTCCACCCCCAAGACTGAGGTGAATGGGGATGAGAGGAAGCACAAACTTTTTTGATGTGTAGAGGAACAACTTGTTCACAGCTGCTTGCTCTGACCAAAATTCATTGTAGTGGGTGTCATGGGCACAGGAGTGCCCAAAGGTTCCTGCCTGGGGTTGGCTGGGTATGTTACACTGCTTTTTCTCCTGGCCAAGTTTATCATTGTATTTTACCTGAGACTGCTGCAAATGGTATGATGGCCTGTGCAGGGCATTGCAGGTGATGCAACAGAAATGCCAACACAAACAAATTTAAAAAAAAAAAAAAAAATCAAAAAAATTATTCCCATTAACTTTTGGCTGACTCAAGAAGCAGCAGAGATGAAACAAGGTATCTCACAATGAGTTCTTGTGTAAAATCACTGATCATGTACCTACGTTGCCCAAACTGTCTTCTGGGAAGGATAAATTGTGCAGGAATATAAAAGACAGACCTGATAGCAGCAACAATGAATACATCACTCTCCCTTCCCTTCTTTAACTTATCTGCAATTCACAAAGGCAAAATACCAAAGTTAACAGCAGGGAAGGGTCTGCTGTTCAGCTTCTTTGCTGTGCAAACAGATAAACTGAAGCTGATGAAGTTCTGCTAGTTTCACTAGCAGCAAATGCCTCTTAAGTTTTATACATGCTGCAGTGGTCCCATGGGGGTGTGGGAATACCTGCTTCTGTGACTTGATGCAAAAGTATTTATAGCCTCAGAATTTAACCCCCTAGACAGGAAGCTGCCAGGAGAAAGATGTCAGGATAGGCAAGTGCTGTTGGGGAAGAGAGGACACTGCCAGCACAGGGACAGTGCCAGGGACCTGCCTAAACACAGAGCCAGGTTCCATTCCAGAGACCTGAGCCTCTCTCAACCACATCTGGATTTGAGCTCCAATGTTTACAAATCTGGGGAGTGTCTCAGTGTTTTTGGACTGCTACATGCATTATTTTTCTCATCTTAAAGCTGCCCATGTAGAGAAAAACACAAGACTTCAGTAACAGTTACCAGCATGATTTGCTTTTATTACCTTTCTGTTCAAGACCCTTGTTTCCCCTTGTAGCATGTCAAATTGCCCCCAAAACCATATTATACAGCAGAGAAATGTCGTTCACACTTCACTGGCTATTGATTTACTTTACTTATTGGCACAAAATCAGCCTGAGATAAACATTTTGTCCCCCATTTCCACTATTGTAAGCGATATAGTTCACTGCAAGATAGGCAAACCCCAATGTGCTGGGTCACAATTCGACATGGCTTTCTAATCAATGTGTGAAAAATTACCTAATGAATAATGGGTTGCACATTTCCACAAACAAATTAACCAGGGTGAGACTGAAACTAATGATTATATTTATCTAATGTAATTTCACATCTGTTACTAGAGCTAGTAATTTTTTTTTTTCTTTCCATAGCATCCTTACAATTGCAGCCTAGGTTTTGAAAGACAGACATTTTACATCCATTCAAATACATAATGGTCAAGTTTCTTATATACATCAGTCTAAGCTCACAACATATTTGGGAAGTTTGTTATTATTTTACAACATTTTCTGGGTGTTGAACTGCCTTTTGAAATGTGGTGTGGTTCTCACACCAGAGCCAGGGTGCTCCAACAGAAAGCACCTCCCACACAGGGAAGAGCAAAAGTAACCTTTCCCCCACTATACTCCCAGATAATTTTCACTGGAATTAGGCTAATGTTATTTGCAGGTGAAAAAAATTTGACAGTGGGAAGAAACCTCACAGTCATGTAGTTTTTCTTCTTCTTAAAATGGATTTGTTTCTTCCTGATTAAATTATCAGTTTTATAAGGCAGATAGTCCTGAAATCTGACTTCCAACCCCACACATGTTCAGAAAGTAGCCTGATGCAGCAGGATCTTCTCAGAATGGGGAAAACAATTGGCTCTGCGGGGTTTGTTTTCCAGCTGGGGTTTTTTATTCTCCAAGCACATTAAAATATTTTGCTTGGGGTGACAGAAGTTGCTTAGGCACTCTCCCTGGCCTTCAAAATAGGAGGCATTAACTTGTCTGTCCCTCTCCCAAGAGAAGTGTTCCAAAGAAGGGCTGGTAAGACCACCAGGGAAGGAGAAAGAGGACAATGCTGGGGTTTCCTCCCCTAAAGCTGGCTCACCTCAATCCCCTGGGGGATATAGAGCCCCCCTTGCAGAAACCACGTCCCTTCCTACTGCAGGGGGCTGTGTCTGCTCTGGAACACCCACCAGCTTCCAGTTGTCTTTAAAGACGTTGCAAGAAAAGCAAGAGTCTCCAAATGATGTCACTGCTTGAGTCAACATTATTAAACAATTTCACAACCTGTCTCAGTCGTGGTGGCAGCTTTCATAAGGATTTATTATCCAGAAAGAGAAGAAGAGAGGGGGCTGAGAGTGCACAGAGGTTTGAAAGTCATTGTACCGAGAGTTTAATTATTGTATTTTTCACTGAAGTTGAAAGTATTGAGGAAAATCTCACCAATTTCATAATACCTCATTTGATTAAAGAAGTTGTATGATTGTTCAGAGTGGGTAATTGCCATTCAGTACAGCTGAGATGAAAAAAGGCTTTTTGACTTCACATTCTTAATACTTGGTGATATTTTGTAGCTTCACTGGACTAGCCAAACAAAACTGGGAAAATAGAACCAGCTTTATTCTGAAAACATTCTGGTAATTGTTGTGACTGAAAATTACAGTAACTCAATGTGTATTTCTGTTTGGATTTGTGTGTATGTGCTGTTTTTAACAGTGTATGTTTATGTTACCACCACTGGGAAAAGTCCTTTACACAACCTTTTTATGTTGTGTATAGGGCAGTATTTAACTCACAGGTGGGTTTTCAAACCTTAGGAAATAAAGTGTGACACAATATCATGTTTATTACATGGAGTAAGATATGCAGACATCCTGCAGTTCTGTGCCTTATAATTCTACAGTGATGTTTTGTTTTTTTTTAAGTACTTTTCTGTATTTGGCTTCTTTATTGAGAAGAGGGACCCTAAACGTATACTACTACAAGTACTTTAAAAAAAAAAAGAAAAAAGAAAAAAAAAGAGAGAGCAGATAGCCCTCATTCCTTTTGATGTTCATTCCAGAAATAAATGACCTTGTTTTACCCAGAGGCTTGTAGGAGAGCTGAGGAACATTCTGTCTGGGTCCCTCTTAAACTGCTTGGTTACAAAGCAGACCTCTGGATGTCTTGATTTGGAGATTCCCTGTTCTAGCAGCTACAGAAGAAGAGTCCATGTACTACTAACACATTACCTAATGAAAAACGGGTTGCACATTCCTACAAACAAGCTAACCAGAGAAACAGACACTATCAAATGTCAGCCAGCCTGGCAATGGCTGAGCTGCATCCCTCTGTGGGAGCACCTTCTGCAGTAGCTGGTTAATCCCTGCCCAGGCAGTGGAGGACTCTGGTGTGGCATCTGAGGAGGAATGCTTCTGGCCTTTGGGCTGGGATAAATCAGTGCATCCATTCACTCACAGAGACTGAGATACACACTGCCACTGGGGGAAGCAGGGGGTGCCAGGCACATCCCTCTGCCCCCACTGGGGCAGCTGAGCAGCTCGACAGTCACCACCTGGCTCACAGGTAACCTTGGTGGAGTTCTGGGGCATGTGTGCTGGCAGCTGAAAAGCAGTGTGAAGGTAGAGCACAGCATATTAGAGACAAACTCGTGTGTAGCCACCCTGACTCAAACACTTGATTGCCCAAAGGCACCACTCTTCCTAAAGCCCCTTCCTTTCCCTGCTGTCAGCATGATGGCTGTGGTGTGTCCTAGGCTGCCACAGCCTGCAGATGCCACACAGTGGGAGGGCTTTGACAAGGCATGGAAAACCCAGGGATCTGTTTTTCCCTGAGGACCACAGCCATAGATGTAGGTAGAGCTGCTTGGGGACTGAGCTCAGGAAAATATTTGATGCCTGCTGGTAACAAGGATATTCATTTAGTTATTTTTGTTTCTCCTTTTATCCAGCACATTTGCTTCAGTTAATGTCTCTTAGCCCAAGTCAGGCTCACTCAGTCCTGAAGATATAACTCAATACAAGTAATTCCTGTTTTAGTAATAATTCACTGATTGCTGCACAGGTGTTTGTTGCTGGAGAAAGTAGTGAACTCTGTTGACTGAAGAACACAGAGAATGCTGATGTGAACACAGCACAGAGCTGTCCAGAGGGACTCAGAGCACTTATAGTGAAAGCACACCAAAAGTAAACTGAGCATCAGTTCTTCTAGCAGAGGCAGCCTGAGTGTCTCAGGCTGAGGCCAGAAGGAGGTCACACAAGAGAGGCATGGCGTGGTGACAGCCTCTGTGCCTTCTCATGAAAACCTGGCTGCACCACTTGTGTTTCTCATTTTCCCCCTGGTACAAATTTCTCACTGAAGGTTTTGACAATTTTCAAATATTGTCATGGAGAGTGTGACAGCATGAAATGAGAGTAGAGCACAATGATGCAGTAAATAGTTACATTATTAGAAAGGCAGATGCTGGCATTGAAGCAGGGTTGTTGGCCTAAAAAAATAGATTAGGAAGGAGAAAATAGAAAAAAATCTGTGAGATATCAGAAGCAGTTGATAGCATAATAACATTCATATGCAAGCAAGGGTTTTCTGTGGCAGTGTGAATCAGCTCACATGCTAATATGACCAGTAAATAAACCATAGTAGGATTCTGCAACTGATATTATTACCCACCGAATACAACTCCAGGCCACTGAATCATGTCAGGGGATTGCATTTTGGACTCCAAACCCTGACACTGCTACCCAATAGGCAAAAAAAGATTCCTGCAGCAGTGCTTGAGTAACACCCAGCCATCTACAGACAACCTAAACTGTCATAAACCTAGTGGGGTTTATTTCCATTGGCTTATCCTTACCACTCCTTAGAGTCCTGAGATACACCCTGGATGAGTGCATGGATACTGCTGAAATTTAGGACTTTTTAGGAATTTAGGAATGTGTTGTGCTACCTAAACTGAAGCCAGCCAGGCTGCTGCAGCCTGGTCTCCCCTCACCCTGCTGTGAAAGCTGTTGTCCACCTCTTGTGCCTATTGTCCTCTACCCAAAATTCTATAAACTGCAGTCTAAATTCAGCTGATAAGAATGAACTTAAGTGAATCAGAGGATTTTCTACATGCTTCCAGGGTCCAATGGCTCCTGTAACAATCTGATATTCTAATTCTCTGAGAATATAACATTCTCTGAGAATCTAATATTCAGAGAGCCTAGGCACCAATAACTCCAGCTTGAAGAGCTTAAGCAACCACTACCCCAAAAATCAACCCCAACTGTTCTGATGCAGGCACCCAAATAAACAGTGAATTTGTGCAAAGCCAAACTCACCTTTAACAAACACAGGAGTGCTGCTATAATCCTTGGTAAAGCCATGGTAAGTGAAAGCCACTTGTTCTGTAGGATAATGCTCTAAAGCAGAATATTCAAAGCATTATGTCAGCTGTCTGTGCTTAAATGCAGCATGTTGCATTATGGATATTCCCCCATAGGAATGCAAACAGAAAATTTCACGTGTTGCAGGGCAGACTCAGAAGCAGAGGCATCCCTTGGAGGTACTCCCTGACAATGTTATTCTCCCAGAATCTGAGGAAGTGATGGCCTGGCCCCATGCACAGCTACTTTGGCCAGCACCTCTCAGATAGAGTGCAGGTGGGACTCCAGCTGCCTTTGCCACTTAAGCTGCCTCCCTGGGAGCCTCTAGGGAATGTGCTGAGGCAAACAGGACATCTTTGGCATTTTCCACTGCTGCACAGACTCTGATACAAGGCAGGACCAATTAAAATTGCCCTGAGTAAGTTGAAGGAGGAAGGCTTTTGCCACTAAACAATTTGCTGATGAGTCAAGTGCCAGATGGTTTGAATTTTTTGTGCCAATTTGGAAATAAGAAGACCTAGATGTAACCTAGATATATCAAAGTCATTTCATAGGGGTTCACCACTTGGGTGGTACCCATGATGACAGCTGAAGGTGAGGGCAAAAGGCATACCCAGGAGTGGTGCTGCAAATTGCTTTTCACCTGGAGTGATACACACAGGTAGTCACAAGGGTGTGTGGTGTGTCAAAATCCTGGAGGCAGCAGTGAAAGCAGGAGTAGGCTGGTAGATAAGCTTTCACACAGAAGGTCATAAACTGCTTTGGGTCTGTAGTGGGTCTGGCTGGCACAGAGTTCATTTTCCCACAGCAAACCTCACAGTGTTGTGCTTTGCATTGGTAGCTTAGTCTGAAGCTAGAGGCAAAATAAAAGGATCAAAATGAGATCTAAACATCAGATAGGGCTTTGAGGCTTGGTAGAAAAGCACCTCTGGAATGACTGGACAACTGCAAGGTTAAAGGTGGCCAGTTGCAGCTAATGGAAAGCAAAGATTTGTGTATTCATACAGATTACAGATAGAGCAAGCAGGGAGGACATTATTTGATAAAGAGGATAGTCATGAACTAGTTGTGGAGTTTGATAAGAAGCTAGTGAAAGTAAAAAGAGCATTAAAACTGATTAAAGTTGGCAGCCCACATTACTTTGAAGAGGAGACTTAGGTATCAAAACACTCAGATGCCTTTCAAACAAGTACCTGCAACACTAGATCCTTCCATTTAGTAGGTAGTGGTGTAACCAACTGCTGTCAGAGCTATAACACTAAGGAGGATGTGTATGGAAGGCATCAACAAGTGTGGGCCTGATATTTCTGAGTCTGAGAGGTTTTCAGCCTGTCAGTGGCTGATTTTCTTCCCAAGGGAAGAGTTCTTGAGAGAGTCTTTCTTTCAAGGACAATTTCTGTAAATAACTATTTTCTTCTCATAACATTTTAAGTAAACAATATTTCTTTCCCATAACAATCTCTCTCCCAGGTGTTGTTTCTGTTACTTAACCAATGGAGAGAGGTGCCCATTCCAGGGACCAAATATGTGCCTTTTTAGTGCAGCATGTTATAAAAAGGCTGGATGAATTGTAAATAAAGCCTTCTGATGTTCTTCTGCCTTTGAATTGGAGTCAAGCATCTTTATTTCGTGTCCAGCAATGACAACAATCAACAGGCTGACTTTGTGGTTTGGATGTAGTTGATTGACTGTAGAGTCCATGGGTGAAATCTATAGATTTACACCCTGCTGAAGAGGCCAAGAGAGGATGTGATACTGAATGAATGACTGTTGGAGCAATTTATTGTAGACAGAACAAGAATCATCTTCAACTGAAAAGAGAAAGGATTTAACTGAGGATACAAAGCACATGATGAGTGGGTCAGAGGCAGCAACTTCCTGTGTGAGATATGAAGACAGGCCAGAGCAATTAGCTAATAACAGAGGGTCCTGCATCCTTTAGAAAACATCTCCAACAAACATCTTTGCCTAGACAGGGTCCCCCAGAGCCCAGCAGCATTCCCCACACTGGCAGGAACTTGTCCAGTCACAGTTTGAGCAAACATGAGCTTAAATTTGCAGAGCAGTTAAAGCAGAAAGGGCAAAGTGACAATAATATAAAATATAGTGGAATTACCTTCAAGTATTTCTTACAGTAATTAAAATTTAAAGAATAAAGTATGAGTCATTTATTTGCTACAAAGACCTGAAGATCACAAGCTGACAATGAATACAGTTGTGGGTGTTAATTACTGCTTAAAATAGACAAAAAGAATAGAGCCACAAACTGTACCAAGTATAATTCTTTATTTAGTAATTTAATATTCCTCCCTTTTCATTTCAATGCATTTTTATATGTCTGACCTTCTGTAGACTCCTCATTTTGTTCTCCAGTTGAAAGAGCAAAGCTGGTTAATTTCTGGTGACATTTTGTAGCCACGTAGAGGCTGAAATACCTTTTTACACTTGGACTTGTTTATAAATCTGAATTCAGTGGGTATCTCCCTAGCCACACAAGCCTGTAGGCTGGGTAATGTTACTGAAATGAGAGCCTATTCCTTCCCAGGGGCTCCTTGAATGGAGTTCATCCTGTTCTCAAGGGCCCAGAGGACAGTGAAAAGTACCCTGTAGTGGCTTTAACCATGGGAAACATCTGGACCACTCCCTGTCTTCTCCACGTGTCTTCTGCTCTCCCACAGTCTATCACTGACTCACATGGACTGTGATTATGGCACAACCAAATCCTTCAGATTCAATGGCATGGGGAGTCTCTGTGCTACAGACAGATCAAGTTTTGCCTGGACTTTGGTATAAGGCAGGAAGCTCAAAATCACAGCCTTCCAGTACACAGGAATTTCATTATAAAGTAATGTTTATGCCTTGAAACAGGGA
>VZUA01022037.1:2604-12768 GCA_013401035.1 Horornis vulcanius | reverse complement strand
ATGAAATGAGACAGTGCTGGCCAGGACAGATAACTGGGAAGCTGGCCAAAGCTATAGAGTGCTGTGACTTTTCCTGGATTTCCCATCTATATAAAGAACTTACATGAAAAATTACCACATTTGACAAAAAATTGAAGAGGGGTGTCAAGTACCTTCTCAGGGCCAGTCTCTTGCAAAGCCAGCAGTACCTGGAACGTAATATCACTTATGCCATATAAAGCATTCAACCTGGGATATTCTATGATTTCATGATTCTCAAACAGAGGAAATGCTCTTTAAACATAAGAAAATATTCTTTGTCCCATTGGGGAGGTTAGACAATGGAACAGGTTGCCCCATAGGTTGTGGAGTTTCTGTCCTTGAAATTCAAAACCCGTCCGGATGAAGTCCTGGGCAGCCTGGCCTGGCTGACCCACTCTCAGGCTGTTGGACCAGGTCATCTCCAGATGCCACACAGCCTCAGTGGTTCTGTGGTTGTGTGGAAGGATTCTGAGCTGATTTTACACTTTTGTACCTGACTAGTTGACCTGCAATGCTTAATCTTTACAAACGTCAACTCACTTGGCTCAGACTTGGATGATGTATAATTTTAATGTAGTCTGAACATACATGAGGATATGTTTTTACTCATTAAAACTGCCACAAATACAGTTTGAAAAATCCGGTATTGTCAACTGGATGGAGCAATTTTTAGCCAAGGGGGCTGGAATGTTTATTGTCGCAATAATATTCCCATGTCAGATATAGGTTTGCCATGTTTCTAATTTTTTCCCTTTCCACGTGACCTATCAGGTGCAAGTAGATTTGTGGCATTTTTATTTAAGCCCTTGGGAGGTCTCAGAAAAGATCTTCACTCATTGTAAAACCATGGAATCAGTTTCACCAGTAGCTTTCAGCTGATGAACAGTACCCATTACTTCCTTTTCTTCTTTCATAAGGTATTAAATGTTCTCAGAGTTTTTGTGTTCATTGGATGTATTTTCTTCATCTGATGTCTGAACAGAGTAAGGGCATATCATCTTTTACATTTTTATACTTTCAGGCTCACTTTGGAATAGTTTTCAGTATGAGTCACTATAACCTGTGAGCTAGGTTAGAGGTGGGCTAGGAAAAGGTTGGAGACTACACTGACACATGAGAGTGATGCAGATGACATTGGGGTCACACAGAATTACCTGTGGTGGCACTAGGTTTTTTTCCTTCTAGGCAACTGAGCAAAGTGTTGGATAAATATCTTCTGTCCAGTTTTCTTTTTGGTATTTGTTTGGAAGCTGATGGCCTCAGGGTATAGAATTTTGGGTTGTTAGAGGTTTTCAAGTGAATCTGGGAACATGTAAGATACTAGGTCCTAATTCTTGAACATTTTCTGGGATTTGAATTCTTTTTAGCCCATGGTTGGCCTTATCATGTTTTTAAAGAAAGCTAAGTTGGTCATTGTAAAGCAATGCAGAACTAAGTTCAGTGATGAATTAAAAGTTTGAGGCACATCAGAACAGTTTGCTTTAGCTGGGGCATGTTGAAGTATCTGATTTATTTTAAATCTCAAATATTCATTTGTTAAAGTTTAAGGATGGCAGTGGCAAATGAATTAGTTGTAGCACAGCCTCTGCAATTTTAGACAATTAATCTTTCTTGCAATATTTAGAGTGACAATAATTTGTCTGGTTAGCTAATTCTCTATCATCTCACACAAAATCAATTCTGCATTAAATGGAGATAAAGAAAATATCTTTTACTTTTAGCGGGAATTTTGGGAAAGTATGCTGAAGATAAGGTTATTGTTCAGACTAGGATAGCACCAGTAGTTTGAATCTCCGAGTTAGAATGCATCCCTGGAGCCAGCTGGGTGTTCACTGTGAGAAGCAAGTTGGATTATGATGGTCACATTTTGAAATAAAGAGATACAACACAGCCACAGTGGGAAGTTCTATCAAGTCTAGGTCCATTTCATGGCAGCAGCTTTTATTAGCCGAATCACTATGATCTCAGCATCTTCAACTGAACTACAAAGAGTTGGGAACTAGGAGGAAGCTATAACTGCAGTCTACAATTGCCTGGTCTTACACCAGTCTCCTCTTTCATAATAGTGAATCTTTTGACATCAGCTCCCTCTCAAGCTATTTTGCTCCCTTCAACTCTAACTTTAAAACTTGGCAATTATTTTTTTTTCTGATATTTTTATTAATGTTGCAGAAATTATACCTATTTTTAAGCTGAAGATGAAGGCAACTGATCGAACAATCTCCACCAATTTTTTTTTATGTAGCTCTTACAAGATGCTGCTTAAAGTAAGATCTGAATCTGCTGATTCATATAAATACAGCACTGTCTATTACTGTAAGTGCCAACTGGCACAAATGGCACAACTCACTACTGTGGTTTTAATCTGATAAAAATGCTCTGTAAGAGAGAGCCACAGTCAAACAGACATTCAAATCCCTCACAAGAGAAAAGTCAGGAAACCTCACAGGGGCTTGGCATGCACATCAGAGGTTTACAGTTTTTACACTGAATTTCCTGTTCTCTCCAATATCTCCTTGCAAATCCAATGACTGCTCAGGGTGGTGGAGTCACTGTCCCTGGAGGTGTTCAAGAAACAGCTGGATGTGGCACTTAGGGCCATGGTCTCATTTACAAGGTGGTGATCGGTCAAAGATTGGACTTGATGATCTTGGAGGTCCTTTCAAATCTAAATGATTATGAGATTTTGCGATTTTTAAGTTTATGAAGCAACATCTACATGAAATTCTGTGAACATCTATAAAAATAAGCCATTTTTAACTGCTGTAGATGACAAAGTTCCACTGCAGCAATAAGGCTAACAATTGATTAAGCAAATTATTTGACATCTTAACACTTTATATACTTAGACAATGACATGTCAAATATGGCTCTGGTGGTGGCACTTCGGAATTGAAATTAAGTTCTTGCTTTAGGGAACTGATTCAGAGAAACTGTCCCTCTGTTGTTTGCCATTCCACCACTATGAAGAATGTGCCTGTGACACTGAGACAACTCTACCAGAAAGCTGCCTCCAAAAAGACAAGGTCCACTATCAGTGACTTAAGCAAAAAGACAGTGGAAAAGGGATATAAACTTCTTTATCAGGTCTGAGAATCCTATTTTTAAACTGCATAATCTTCCTCACGTGGCATAAACTTGGATGTATTCTTCAAGCACGGTGACGGATGTATCTGTCCAGACTGCTCAGAAAGCAGTTATCTTACTGTCCTTATTGGCCAATGCTGCAGCTTTTCTTAATGCCAAATAACAGAGTATTTATTGAAAAGCTGTTGATATTGGGGACCTAACCAGCTTTACAAGCAGGACAAGATGAAGATGGTGTTTGTGATTTATTAGCTGAAACCAACATATGAACCAACACAACAAAGAATGTAGCACGTAACTATCATAAGACAAGTACTGCATTCATTTGCCATCACCAGACAATGACCTGTGTAGCTGACACCACTGTTTCAGTTACTAAGATTTACAAGTTTAAATAGAGCTCACACATAGTATGTGTCAGATAAAAAGCCTGGCAAAATGGTAATTGTGTGTTATTGTTGGCTGGAATACTGTCCTGTGTGTAAGGCACAGGACTGGGACTGAGGCATCGTATTAACTTTCATTTTCTCTTATGTTCATCAAAATAGTTAAAGGCAGATTATTTACTCTCCTTGGGCTTGTTTCCTCAATTGTAACATGAGAAAAATTATGCTAATACTATCAGGAGTGACAGGAGGTTAAACTAACATTGCTGAACAAGATCAAATTGCAGTGTGTAAATACAAAATATTACTATCATTCCACAAACAGAAAGTCTTCTGGGTTATGAACTATTTTTGCATTTTCCTCTCTCTTACAACCTGCCAATTTCATGACATTGTGAGAGTTCTAAGGTCAAACTATACTCCTTTACTCCCCAGTGATAAGGAGCTCAATGGGCATGAGCTGGAATTGAATGCATCATCATTTTATGATCTTTTAAGAGCTTTTATGGAAAAAGCCATTTCTAGGACTACAAAGAATTTTCGAAAAAAAAAAAAATTCCAGCAGCCTAGAAATAGTCTACTGCTATAAAGGAAATTAATAGCCTTGTTTTTAAAAATTTATGTATTTTAACATAGTGATTCAGATCTTACCCCCCTGCTCAGAAATTCTCTAGAGCTGTGAGATAAACCAAGGGAAAAAACAGTCTATACCTAATGCTCATTCCTTGAGCATTTGTCATGATCTGTATTAAAAAGTAAACTTGTGGAAGCTAAAAGACCTCCTTGGTTCTGGAAAGGGAAGCACTAAAATCATATGAAGACCTAATTTGGGAGTTAACTCATAAAAATTGATTATCTGTTTAATGCAAAGGATCTGGAATAGTCTCTAGAGATGTTCAGGTAGGTGGCTTGTGCTCTCAGCATGGAGGTACATGAAATTTGACTATTGTGGTGCTATCCCGTACCAGAAACAGGTATTGGATCAGCTGGATCCTTGGTCTGACCCAATGAAGAAATTAATATATTCTTATGAATATGAAGGCAAACTTGATTTTATTTCTGATGTTCATCTGTCCCAAACAGACATTTTACCTTTACAAAAGGAAGAGAATTCTTTATCTCTTCAGGAATGTGTATTTAACTCTAAGATACCACGTGCTATTTTTCCTGATATTTCTCCTGATTCAGGATGAAACTGAACATTTGACCTATGGTTAATTGACAATTTGTGGGAATCACCTGTGTCAATGCAAGTCACATGAAGTGAAGCCCCAGTGACAAAAGACAGAAAGAAGAGCTTACCCCAAACGTATCTGGAGGCATGAGACAGACCAGCCACCACTTACTTTGTTTGGGAATTTTAGTAGCCACAGTCCTTCTGCTTGGCCTGGAAAAAGCTGGTGTGCATGTCAGCTGTTCCCCGTGTGAGCCTGCCCCAGCCAGCCACCCTTCACATGGCACCACGGCCGTGCCCACCTTCCCCCCAAGACAGTCTCTGCCTGGGGTGTTCTGCCCAGGGTGAATCTATTAGAAATTTGACCACCAGGTGGCATAAAAACTATATAAAATATCACAGAGGTGCTGAAGATATGATACAATTACCTCCTTTTAAGAATATTCAAATACTTTGTGATCCAAACTATCAAATTTGAATATTACTGTGTTAAAAGTAGCTAATGGCTTTTAAAATTCTTTGATTTGCAATGTATCCCATAAGGAAGAACCCATATCAGACACAAATTACTTTGCTTTTTAAATCACATTTTATCATATTCTTATTAATTTTTTTTGTGTCAAAACCAAATAACTTCAGTGATAGAAAGGAAGAACTTACATTTATTTGCATAGAAACACAAGCAACCATTCTTAAGAAGTAAGTTTAAAATCAACGATTATCCATTGTTGAAAACACATTTTATGAAACTATCTCTAAGCTATGGTATAGCTTCCACTGTAACAATAGAAATTTGTTCTATTGTGATGAAATCAGTTCCTGTGTTCTTGCTACTGGAAAAGAAAATTACTTTTAGGCACAATAGAAAGGCAAAATAAGTATTCAGATGTGTTCTTGGCAAGAAAATAGAGGGCCTGAGGTGGCAGATAAATTCTGCAATGAAGGTAAAGATTTTCCTACAGTGAGATTCTTGGCAGAATTCCTTGTAGGATTTTTCCCATCTTGTTTTCATGGGTGGGATGTATGTATTGAATAGAAATTCCCACAATGACACACATATAGTAGTCCATACTCTATTATATTATTTTTAAAAATTTCCCTAGCTTTTGTTCTTTTTCCTTCTGCTTTCTTTTTTCACTTTTTGATCCTCTCCTCTGCACTGCTAGAAGTCCCCTTAACTCCAATTTCATCATTTTAACTGTAGTGTTAAATTATGCCACTGAGATATCAGAACTTTTCTTTTTAATCAGCTTTTCTGCCTTGACTTCCTTTCATGGCTTACTTTCTCTTCTCTGCTTTTGACCTTCCATTCTTTTCATGATTTTGTCTTAACACTCTGGCTATTCCTGCAGCATCTTATTTTGATCCCTCTGTTTTCCCAACCTCGTTAACACTGTTTTCCTTGGATTTCTGTTGTAAGTTCTTTTCTCTTTTGTTTTCCAATATTAATTCTTTATTTATTTTTGACTCTTCTGTTATTTCTGCTACAAGTTGTTTAATCTATTCAACTTGTCTCTCGACTTCATATTTCTGTATAACCAACAACTAAACTTAACACCTTCTCCTAGAATTCTCTCCTCCCCATTTATTCTTTGTCACCATTAAGAATTTGTAACAGATTAGTTTAATCCATCCATCATTCATGTCTGATACACTGCTGGATTAATGTAAAAAATGTAGCATGTAAACTGCTTAGAGCTTTGTAAGTGGAATGAACTGTTTTGAGGATGGCACCTTCAGTCTAGACCAATAGCTGAAAAAAATATGATACATGGCTAAAGGTTTACAATAGAAGCTCTTCCTAAGGTGAAGTTAATCCAAATAATGATGAAAAGACATCCTGGGTAATATATATTGTCTATTTTCACTTTCAGGAAAATCCATTTGCAGACTTTTCTGTCTGCAAGAACCAAAATAATTTTTCTGAAGGCATGGAGGTCTCAGAGAGCGTGTGGTTCCTGTGAGACTCAAAAAGACTTAATGGCATCTCAGAAGCACGTGAAGTGGCAAAAGGGCCTCACAGCAGTGACCATATCTCTACTTTCCTTGCTTCCAATGGAGCATAGGATGGGACATGCAAGGGAAACAAAGTTATTGCTGGTGCTTTCCAATAAAGTTCAGGTGGAGATCCTTGAACTCAATTTACAAGCTCAAGATTAGGTATGTTAAATAAACCTTCTCTTCTGATGTGTTTCTCCCTAAAAGTGTTGCTCTACTCAGGTATTGGAGTTGTGTACTGATGGAAAATTGTAGGTAGACAGAAAATTGAAAGAGCTGTAGCCTCTAAGAAGAGATGGTAAAAGAAGGGAGCTGACTAGAACTGCTCAGAAGATAGGATTGTATCAAGTCACAGTATAGGTGTACAGCGGACTCTGGGGTACTGATTTGTTTCCATTGACAAGAATAACACTTTAGCAGCCCTAAGATACAGCACCACGCTTTTACATGCCTCTCAGACAAAAATAGCAGGATTTTTTTTTCCCATCAGCTAACAAGACTATATTAGTTTGTTCCACAGAGTACCTTCTCTTTCCATGGTCTATCTTATGCCAGAGGTCAGCATTGGGCTTTTCACTTTCCCCTGAGTTCTATGAGCAAAGTCAGATAATTTGCTGTTAGCACTGCAAAGCACTACATATGCCTAAGATATTGCAGAAATAATGTTGATTCATCAAGTGTCTGAAAACACACTCAGAACTGATTCTTCTTTTTATTTGCTTATGCCTTTTATTTTATTAGATCTTTGGGAGCAATAAAAACAATTGCTTAGTCAGAGCTAAGCACACAAAAAAAAAAAATGACCATCATTTCTTTCATATTCTAGGTGATGGAAAACCTCAGTGGGGAACTTGGACACGCTGAAGGGACTAGCATCAGTTAAAATAGATTTTATAAGACCTCAATACAATATGCAGTCACATTTACATTACTCATGGATAACATTTTTCTCATGTCTATATATGTCACAGCATAAACAAGGGTGTATGAAAGTATTGCATCTGATTATCAGTCCTTCAGGTTTCATGTTTCCAGCACTAAAAATTAAAAGAAATGGGAATTTAAAATTTTACAGTGTTGCAGGTAGTTTGCCATATTGTATTAATATGGCGTCCAGGACAGTTCTCCTCAGCTGACAGCAATTACAAAGGAGCTCATGCTGGACACCTTGTCTGGTGTTGTGAGATGCAGGAATCCTTCGTTAGCTCTACATAAGCCAGCACTGACACTGGAAGCTGTCATAGTGTGGCAGGGCTCTGTTCACTCCACAGGCATTAGCTCCAAGACAGGTTTAATATCTTCAGAGCAGACCTGCACTGAGGCACATGCATCACTTAGAAAGTCTGAACTGCCACACAGTGACTAGGTAGAGGGATGGCACTGCTTGCTGCTTGCTGCTGGCTCAGGTACCTCTTGGGCACTCAAAGACTCTGAAGAATTGTCCTTCGTATTTGCTTATTGCCATATTTTATGCTGAGGAAATCTTTTACCTTAATCTAACCCCAAAGATTTTATTAGACAGCTTGACCTGTAACTATTTCTGCTTTACAGATATTAAATACCTGCTTTACAGATATTAAATACCTATCATTTTCACTAAAAAGCAGTTAAAAGCAGTTTAATAGTAGTTTGTTCAGTTATGTTTTCTCCTTGGAGGCAGGCCCTCTTCAGTTTTTTGCATCAGCTCTTTTGTCTGCCTTTGTGATACATCTGGTAAAAGAAAGGACAGAATTTATGAACAAGTCTTGTCTCTTGATCTTAACAATGAAGAAAATGAGATATTTAAAGAGTTTTGAAGAGAAATTCTTAGTACCTATTTTTGTCTTTGTAGAATTCAATGTTCAGTGTGACAATTTTGGCTTTTTTTTCTTTGCTAAGATTGGGATTAATACATGGGATATGTAGGTTTTGTGTTTGGACTTGAATGTTTATTATTTCTTATCCATTTACAGACCCATAAGCCGTGAGCTCTAACTAGCAAGTTAGAGAAATGAGGTAAAATGGAGTACCTCTAACTCTTTCTAAGGTTATTTAAGTGATACTCACTCAATAACAATGTAACACCTACATTATTTATACTTTTGACCCAGTAATGTCTACCCAAGACCTGTAATGTGGACATTTTTCACCCAATTACAGAAAACCACCTAAACCCATGAAGAAGAAGGAAGAAGAAGGTGAAGAAGGACCCAGACAATGCCCAAAGTCCTCTATCGACTCATATGTACTACTATATACTAAAGTCTTAAATCTAAGTTTTTCACCCTGTAAGATCACACAATACTATTCAACCCCCCAACCCCTTGTGCTATCACTCAATCTCAGGAGCCTGTTTCAAGGCCTCAAGTCAAATGTGGTGCTTTCTTGAGGGTCAGCACCTTTTAACACAGAAAACCTGAAATTTTCAGCCTCCAGGGTTCCAACAGTTCAGCACAAAACTTTTAACTATATTTTACATTTTTCTGTGCATCTTTCACAAAGCCTTTCAACTGACAGGTGAACTAGAATAAAATAGAATTTTGAGGTATTATAGCTCAGTGTAAGTGGACATCAGCCAGCTGAGCAGCTATAATTTACTGTTTCCTCTTCCAGGTTCATCTGTGAGCAGCTCACACCTTGAGACAATTTAAGCTGCTGCCTGCACCTCAGAGTGGTGGGTGTTTTGGAGCAATGACCCCTTTGCAGAAAAGGATCCTCAAAAGCAGATACAGCAACAACTTTGAGAACAGCGTCTGTTGCTAATGATGGATGAAAGAGAGGTCAGAGGGGTAGTCAGAGAATGATCTTCATTAAACTCCTTTCTGCTCACTAAGATGGATGACATGAACTTCTCAAAATTGATATCCCTGCTTACTCTAGATTTTCCCTTCTGGGAGGAAATGANGGTGTCCTCCTACATTTCCCACCCACCCCTGTTTTTCTTCTTTCCCTTGCATCTTTGTTTCAGCTGTTGATGGTCTGCTTTACTCTTATAGGTACCTTTCCCCCCACTCAAAATCATTTTGGAATAGGTCCTACACTTCAATGGCATGCTGTTTCTTTCATACTGCTAATAGAGTCCATCTAATTTCCAAGGAAGAACTCTTTCTACAGTTTCTAGCAGCAGATATTTTTATAGTAAAAGCAGCTTTGCTTTCACTAGCCCTTATAAATTAATCTTTCTCATTAATTTATATATCAAGATTTGAAACAAGCAGTTACTTTGCTTCACAAAAATGTGTATTTACAATGCAACTAGAAATGTTAAAATCCAGTTCTGGAGAAAAAAAACCCACCCCAATCTGCTTTTTTAATCTAAACTTTTTTTGAAAATTTCATAAAGCTTTTAATAAAGTAACTTAAGTTCCATGGTCTAAACATTTTTTAAAAGAACTTAATATTGTTTGGAATTGATGTAAACATAGAAATTATTTATGATGGTTTTGGCTTCTTTTCTTGTCTGCCAAAGTCAGGATAAAGACACAAAGCTCGAGTTCGGACTTGGAATGTTTGTTATAT